>QKWP01000961.1:122254-145039 GCA_003550325.1 Gigaspora rosea
AATGTGGTAGAAGCAGCTGCATGGCTTGAGATACGAACTCCCGAGAAGTACGCTAGTAAGGAACTGGGTATACCAATTTGGAAGCAGAAAGCGCCTACCTGGAATCACATACACCAAATTGGAAGTAATAATATTAGGAAATATAGATAAAGTGGTGGACATGTGAATACTAACGGTTGGTTGGGGAAAAGGGACATCCAAAACCAGACTGGCTATATAAATGGGAGTATAGTAGGCTCTGGTAGGTTTAGGTTATGGATAAATTAGTCCAAGTCTCGGTACTTAGTAGATAGTATAATAATTGTAAGCAATATATTGTAACGATTAGTATACACTCAATAAAGTCCAAAGGCATGACCTCACCTTAACATTAAAAAAAAAAAAAAAACAAATTCTATAGCTTTATTCTTAAAGTCTTTTTCTACATTACTATAGAAAGAAAAATTGTCCTAGCTATACTAGTTATTTTTTTATAACAGTTTAAAAATTATCAATTTCACTTGTTGATTTAAGGGTTCCCGCACTGTATATCAAACCAATTTCAGGTGCGTCACCTAGTTGGTAATCAGCCAGTAATTTGCTGATTTTTTGGCTAAATTTGTCGTCTGGAATGGCTAAAAAATTTTCTCCTGCTTCACTAAGAAAATCTAAACCAATTATTTAATAGCATATTTTCTTATGACCCTGTAATTGGATTTTTATGATTTTTAGCTCATTGAAATTGTCTTAATTGGTGATTCGCCAGTCAGCTAATGAATAATCTTGGTATAACGTGATACAAAATCACTATATAAATTACATATATAGTAAATATGAAAAATTTCTACGTTCGCCCAAAGAAAACTTTTTTATACTAAGTTAATCGTTCTTGTCAACTAATTGAAAATTGTAGAGCTCATCTTTGCAATTTTAACGGTGGTTAAATCATTCAAATTGGCCCAGTGGATGCTAAGATATCTTTAAAAAACGCATCAACGACTATAGAAAAAATTTCTATATAAACAATGTATTTGTTTATATAGAGATTTTCTATAGTCATTGATACATTTTTTAAGGATGTCTCGGCATTTACTGGGCTGATTTGGATGATTTAACTACAGTTAGAACCGCAAAGACGAGCTCTACAATCTTAAATTAGTTGACAAGAACGATTAGCTTAGTATAAAAAAAGTTTTCCTTGAACGAACACCATATTCACTATATATGTGATTTACATAGTTATTTGCGTCATGTTACACTATAATCATTCTTCAGCTAACTGGCGAATCACCAATTAAAGAGACGAACAGTTTGGTAGTAAAATCATTTAAAATGGACCAGTAGATCAAAAAATATTTAGCTTTAAAGTTTTAAAAAAATAAGCTTTTTTTTAAATTTCAAAAATCGGAGCATAGGTTTATTAGTTTTATTGGTTTTATTAGTTTTATTAGTTTAATTAGTTTATTTAGTTTTATTAGTTTTATTAGTTTTATAGTTCTATTAGTTTTATTAGTTTTATTAGTTTTATAGTATTAGTTTTATTGGGTTTATTAGTTTTATTAGTTTTGTGAGTTTTACAAAAGATATATAAACCCTAGTTTTCCTATTCTCTGCACACTAGACTCGAATTCACCTCCTCCTTCCTTATATGCTTAAAAATAGTTAAATCTCTTAAATATTATTATCTAAAAAAATAAAATATATCTTTGCTTGATAAATATACTCTTGTTATTAATAAATATAAACTGAACCACTCTAATGAAGTAATATTCCACTTCTATACCACTTCATATTTTCACTAACCTTTACAAGATCCCTGTTGCTATATGCTGTGTTGTAAATACTATACTGAAGGCTATAGTTGCTTGTAACAATAGATCATAAATAATTTATATAAATTTGGAGGTTTTTACTACCTTTAAAATCAAGTAAATTTGCTAAAAATTCAATTCTTATATATAAATTTTTAGTAATTTGCTAAAAACTAAATTATTACATCTATTTTTATAAATCAAAATAATATGAGTGCTAAACAAATTTTTTTAAAGCACAAAGTTGGAATTAATTAGTAAAATTTTAAAAATCAGATAATTTTTTAGTATTTTTATTAATAAAATTATAAAATTATATAAAATATTATAATTCTCAAAATTTTACTAATTAATTTTAACATTGTGCTCTAAGTAAACTTGTTTAGCACATAAAAAATATATTATTCTAACATATTTAATTTTATATTTCTTAAAAATTTAAGAAAAGATGTTTAATTTTGAATTAAAAAATTAAGCATCTTTTCTTAAATTTTCAAGAAATATAAAAGTAAATATGCTAAAATAATGTATTTTTATATGCTGAACAAGTTTTCTTAGAGCACAATATTAGAATTAATTAGTTGAATTTTGAGAATTATAATATTTTATATAATTTTATTAATAAAAATACTAAAAAATTCTATGATTCTCAAAATTTTACTAATTGATTCTAATATTGTGCTCTAAAAAAACTTGTCCAGTATATAAAAATATATTATTTTAGTATATTTAATTTTATATTTCTTAAAAATTTAAGAGAAGATGCTTAATTTTGGATTTTTTGATTAAAAAATCCAAAATTAAGTATCTTTTCTTAAATTTTTAAGAAATATAAAAGTAAATATACTAAAATAATATATTTTATGTGCTAAACAAGTTTTTTTAGAGCACAATATTAGAATCAATTAGTAAAATTTTGAGAATCATAGAATTTTTTAGTATTTTTATTAGGATAATCCTATACAACGCATCCTGCAATGTATTAATTTATCGCAGTATATAGGTAAACATAATTTGTAAATCTGCGACAAATAATTTTATATAAATTAATATAAGGTTAGGGTTAGGATTGGGTTTAGAGTTGCAGATGAAACTAATTAATTTCACTAGTTGAAACTGGTGAAACTGGTGAAACTTAAAAAATAATTTGGTGAAACTAATGAAACTAGATAATATGGTGAAACTGGTGATACTGGTAAAACTGGTGATACTGGTAATACTGGTGAAACTGGTGATACTGGTGATACTGGTGATTAGTAAAAAAGATTTAAAATTTTTTTTTTGTTTTTTGGGAATATAAAATATTAAACTTATGTTCCCAAAAAATTTTTAATGTTCCTATAACTAAATTTCTCTTTTCTCTCTCTCTCTCTCTCTTTCTTTTTCTCTCTTTCTCTTTCTTTCTTTCTCTCTCTTCTTCTTTTTCTTTCTCTCTTTCTCTTTCTCTCTCTTTTTCTCTCTTTCTCTTTCACATACAAAAAACTATCTCTATAGGGAACACAAATTATAACTTTTATGTTCTCACTTTGTTCCTAATAGGGAACATAAATTCTAAATTTAGTGTTCCTAAATTTTTTTAAATGTTCCTGGGAACACTGGGAACATCAAATCTTTAACACTGCTAGTGATACTGGTGATACTGGTAAAATTGGTGAAACTGGTGAAATTGGTGATACTGGTGATACTGGTGATATCTGGTAATACTAGTAATGTTTAAAATTTTTCAAAAAATTAACTTTGGTTTAAATAATTTTTTAATTAAAATGTATTATTTTGAAATTTATTAGTAATAAGGGAAGTGCAGTAAATTATATGATTAGGGTTTATATAGGTCCTGACCCCCCTATTGATAGGACTATTGACTAATCAAATTTTATAATATTTAAAAAAATCTCAAACGTCTTTGGCCTGAAAATAAGCTACTCTATAATTGACAAAAGTCGCTATATAGTAAAGTCTAAAATTTACTAAGCAAATCAATTAAAATTGATTAAGTAACCTTATTCAACAGGTCAAAATACACTTACTACAAAATTTTTATAAGCATTGGAGAATTTTTTATTAATTGACTTTTGATTTTTACGTTCGACAGAAAAATTAAAATTTTTTAAAAAAATATATTCACCCAACAATTAACAAACTTCGCTACATAGTAAAGTCTAAATTTTACTAAGCAAATCGATTAATATCGATTAAGTAACCTTATTTAGCAGGTCAAAATATATTTACCACAAAATTTTTATAAGTATTGGAGAATTTTTTATTAACTAACCTTTGATTTTTACTTTTAACAGAAAAATTAAAGTTTTTTAAAAAAATATATTCGCCCTACAATCGACAAAGGTTACTACATAGTAAATCTAAATTTTACTAAGTAAATCGATTAAAATCGATTATTAAACTTATTTAGCGGATCAAAATACACTTAGCACAAAAGTTTCATAAGTATTGGAGAAGTTTTTATTAATTGACTTTTGATTTTTACATTTGACAGAAAAATTAAAGTTTTTTAAAAAAATATATTTGCCCCACAATCGACAAACATTGCTACATAGTAAAGTCTAAATTTTACTAAGCAAATCGATTAAAATCGATTAAGTAACCTTATTCAGCAGGTCAAAATATACTTACTACAAAATTTTCATAAGTATTGGAGATCTTTTTATTAATTGACTTTGATTTTTACGTTTGACGAAAAAATAAAAATTTTTTAAAAAAATATATTTGCCCCACAATCGACAAACATTGCTACATAGTAAAGTCTAAATTTTACTAAGCAAATCGATTAAAATCGATTAAGTAACCTTATTCAGCAGGTCAAAATATACTTACTACAAAATTTTCATAAGTATTGGAGATCTTTTTATTAATTGACTTTGATTTTTACGTTTGACGGAAAAAATAAAAATTTTTTAAAAAAATATATTTGACAAACACTTTAATATTATTGGCTATCTCGCCTTAATATATATAGTTTACTAATTTCAGTTTCATCAATTTCACCAGTATTACCAGTTTTACTGGCATCACCATTTTTATTAGTTTTACCAGTATCATCAGTTTCACCAGTATTACCAGTTTCACAAGTATTACTAGTTTCACCAGTTTCACCAGTATCACCAGTTTCATCAGTATTACCAGTTTCACCAGTTTCACCAATGCTTATTGGTAATTAGTGATTGGTGAAAATCGGTGCACCATTACAGTTTAGTTTTACCAGCAGCTTTAGTTGGGTTAGGGTTAGAAGTTAGAGAGAGCAATAGTTTATAACATAGTTTTGCAATAAATTTTTTTTGTTAAAGCTTAAAAAGTGGATATGTAGATGAAATTTTTTGATATTACGAATATTTGAAAATATCATTATACAGTCGTCCCCCTCTATAGTCACCTCCTCTATAGTCACAAAGTCAATATAGTCACTTTTTTTTTTTTACCAACTCTTTTTATATTAATTATACCTCTATATAGGCACAATCGCTTTATAGTCACTATCACAATTTTTTGCTAACCATCTATATAATGCCTATAATAAAATTACCCCGCTAAAGTCACCTAAATTATGGGTTTACAAATCTAGCAAAAAATCACGCTACAGTAGTACGAAATAGTGATCAGCTAAGCTGATTTTTCGACCTGGTCAGTCAGTTTTTTCTAAAATTGGCTAGCCGATTTTATAAGTTCTTGCTTTTAAATTTTTTCGACTAAGCCGATAAAATTTTATCGACTTAGTAGTCGAAAAATTTTGATCGACTAGGATCACTAGTATGAAATACAAATTTTAAAAAGCAACTCTATAAAAATGTTAGTACGAAATACGAATTTTAAATTTTTGCCAACCAAAGCAACTCTATATTTGTCACTTGACCACAAACCAACACTCCTCATCATGGAATAAAGCATATGCGATCCCGCCTTGCTGCTCACGTGGTCCCCAGCTGTTTCTTAGCATCGTATCCAGCTGACTTCAGTAATCACTCAGTTTAAGTGGTTCGATTATTTGCAATCGTCTTCAACTTCAGACCAACTTCCTGAGTACTTCACCTTTACGCAAAACCCAACTCACTCGCACACATTCTACTAGTGGTGGGTGGGCGGGCCCTAACAATAGAGCTAGACTTGCGTCGAGCTAGTAGCAAAGACAAAAGAGGGAGAACAGTTTCTCACCCCTTCCCTCCTTAAATAGCTGCTTCCCATAACCTACATTACGTCTCATCATACTTACCTCAAACCGCTCCCACGGTACTAACCACTTCCACGGTACTCGTCACCAATACCACATACCTTTCCAAACAAATTCACACACTCAAATCCTTCCCACGATAACCATCACTATTACCTTATACTACCGAACTGTTACCCACATCATGGCCCGAGTCACAGTCTCGTGACAAATGAATGCCACGTGACTTCGTTCACGGCATCTCAATTCATCCGTACGTATTATTTTTTTTATATTTAATCGCGAATGCACTCAAATTATAACTCTTTCTAGTTATGAACGAAAAATTTCTGAACATTTAAAAAATGGTATGGTTAAAAAACTTACACTTTATAGAACTAATTAAAAATGAGTTCTAGACCTTCGCTTATTGAGATCGATAAATTTAGGAAATTTATTTTCGATGTGCTACTAGTTTATGTTGCACTACGTACAAAAAAAATTTTTTTAAATACTGTAACTTTAAAAAAAAATAAGAACAGCCTATTTAGATAAGTAAAAGCTGATTTCTTTTATTTAAGTTTTCTTTTTATGCGTACTAAATCCTCCTCTATTAGTTGTAGCTACGGCAATTTAAGGCTCTACTGCGCAATAAGAACACACGATCTTTAGATCTGATAATCTCGATAATCAGCATTTTTTTTTTAATAAGAAAAAGAAAAAAAAATTTTTTTTTTTTAAAAGCCTATTCTTTATTTCGATATCCTAACCAAAACAAATAAATAAAATTTAGGAAGCGGTGCTAGTACCTCCAAAAAAAGATAAGAGGGAAGACTGTTTTTTATTTTTTTCTTTTTCAGATCTCCATTCCTTGAGTCTTTTTCTCAATGTAACTAATTCATACTCATCAAACCCAATCCCAAGATCAAGGCTTTCCTGGTATCTTATGACCTTTTCCAATGCTTCAACGGCCTCAGCCATGGTTACTGGAGGTGGTGGTGGCTTGTCGTCGTCATCGTCGTTATTATTATCTTCACCAAATTCATCCATCACTGCTTCAATAATACCATCATCTATTAATATGTCTTCGGTCACGGTTGGCTGGTCAATTATATAGATATATTCATTAATGTTAATTTCTAATTCTTGGGTCGCCGGGTTGGTTTCATGCAGAAAATCGCTAACTAGCATGGCAGCATTATTGATCTCTGGTGTTTCATATTCAGGTTCGTCATCTGATTCACTTTCTTCTAGTTCATTCGTTTCTGGCATAATCCTGGTAGTCTTCCAGCAATTTCTAATCGTAGTTTCACTGACTTCATTCCAAGCATCAGAGATAAAATCGATGGCTTTTCTTATGGTAAGTTTTCTATATTTATAAATCGTTAGCGGCAGTTTGAGTTAGAGCTTTGGCCTGGTCAGAAAATACTGACCCGGGTCATAACCTGGATTATACAGGTCATACGAGAATTTGACCCATGATCTGTTTAAACCGGAACAGATCATATTGATATTTATAAACAAATTGGGAGTTTTGCTTATTCGAATTCTTTGGGTCGGGTGACCCATATGGATCACCCGAACCGGGTCATAGCTCTAGTTTAAAGAGATCATACTATTTACATAATACATTTTACTAGTGTAACTCTTACTTTAATTCTCTATTTTCTTCAAATTGATCAAGCAAATAACGACAATACATGTTTTTATATTTTGACTTGAAGCTTTTAATAATACCAGCGTTCATGGTTTGAAGGTGGGCTGTTGTAAGTGGTGGGAGAAAATGTACAGTGGTATTCGTGAGGTGAAGTTTGTCTGAAATTCGCCTGGATCGGCCAGAATTCGCAGAATTAGATTTCTGGGTTTTTCCTTGAGGTCGTCTTCCTCGAGTCCTTCCTCGCGTTCTTCCTCGCGACCTTCCTCGCGACCTTCCCCCGGGTTGTTCCCGAACTTCAATTTCTTCGTTAGAGTCATCTTCCAATACAGATTCCTTGGCATCTTGGACTTCAGTTGAATTACTTGTTTCTGGGGCCGTGTGAAAGGATGCATTGTCAACAAGAAGCAAAACTTGTCTACCTTGAATGCGGAATCCCTCATCAATAAATTTCAACTATTTTTCCCAGATGTCGGTTCTCATCCACGCTTTTTTGTTATTTTTATAGATTACTGGTAGTTGCGATCTATTTATCTCATTAAAAGATCATGGCTTTTTAGAGGTACCAATGACCAGCGGACGTAACTTATTGGAGCCCGTTGAGTTAGAGCAAAGCAATACGGTTACCCTGGTTTTGTCCTAAAAAAAAAAAAAAATTATTTTTATTTTTTATTTTTATTTTTATTTTTTTTTATTTTACCATCTTTACTCCAGTTAACTTTTTTTTTTTAGAAAGTGTTGGATTAGGGAGCAATCGATAAAATAAGCCCGTTTCATCAGCATTATAGATATCTTCTAGGTCGTAGTGGGAAAGAAGCTCTTGTAGTTTGATACGTTCTGCAGGTAAGGTTTCCAAGGGTGCGCTTCCTGCCTCACCATGAATTGTAACTTGCCTTAATCCATTGCGCCTTTTAAATCTAGAGATCCACCCATTCGAAAATGTAAGAGACTCTTCGGCATATCAAGTGCTTGTGCAAATTGTTGGGCTTTTTCTTTTATTAACGATTCGGATAAAATTAATCCTTCAGTCGTAACCCGTTCTACCCACATATTCATGCCGAGTTCTAGCATCGGATACTTCACAGAACGATGGCGAAACGTTTTTTCGGCTTGTAAATTGTCTTCAATTTGTTGATACTCGTCAGTTTTTTTTAGAATTTTTGAAACGGTTGATCTATCCATTTTCAAATCAGGATAACATTGATTAAACTCATTAGCAATTTGATGTTGTTTATAGGATGGATTCATTTTAGCAAATTCACAAATTTCTTTTTTTTGTTTGTCGCTAATGCGACTACGTGTTTTCTTAGGTATCGATTCGGGAGGCATTATGCAAGTAATTCTTGGAATTTAAAAAATAGTACGATATGATTTTGTTTTATTTTTAGAAGACACTTAGATGGTGGTATTAAAGTATTTATTTCGGAATTTACTTATCGTATACGACTTATATTTATTTAGGAATACAATATGGATTGTTATTTGTTATCCTATTGTTAAGTGCATGCATTAGAGGTGCAGGTATATTATCTTCCATATCATCCTGAAATAACGCCCCCAGGCGTTATTTCAGGATGATACAGGTATGCTAAACCCGAATTATACTTACAGCAAAGAAATAACAGTGGGCTGTTTTTAAAGCTTGAATCGCTTACAATGGGACTCGATTCTCTTTTGAATCTTTATCTAGAGTGTCCCGATTACCGTGAACAATGAAAATCCCAAATCATATAAGTCTACACACCCTACCTTTATCCAATATAGTTAAGATCAGCATTATCATGCGATGCTTGGAGGCCTAATCCATTAAATAATCGGTTGGGTATTCAATGAATATCCAATATTCGAATTAACATGCCACGTTTATGCTATTTCAAGGTGATGGGCGTTTATATGTTTTTGATTATTTAGGTAAGGGTTATTTATGGTTAGGGTTAGGGCTTGTCTTATAAATAAAATTGCTGTCCCGACATGCTCCTAGACAGGTTTAGACCTTCGTTTTTTGTATTTTCAGTATTTTGCACTTTTTTTTTATTGTTTTGTCGGAGCTGATCTGTGAAGATCAAATTTGGTTGGCTTTCTATCATTACGATTACTTCTTATGAAATCGTTGATAAGTTAAATGAGAAGAAACGGAAAAAATTATCTGATCATCCTCTACGTAAAAAGAACATTTAAAAGTTGGAAAACTATGCGACCGAGTATGAGTAAGTGATAGTCTTTTTGGAAAGGGAGAAGTTTGTTTACTAATTTTCTCTAGTTTTTGTGCCTATCATATTAAAGTTTTTTTAGATTGCTAATTAACGAGTCTAGATTCTAAAAAAACGGTGTAAAATTGGATAAACTTTCCGCTGCCAGGCTTTCCTGAACCCTAATGTGAGCCTTTTGTTCTTTTTATAACTCACTAGAAGTTAAACAATTGCTAGATTCTAAAGTGGTTAGCTTTTAATCATTTTAATCCTGCTGAGAAAATATTATTTGATACTGTAATCACGAGGGCAAAGGGCCGCACTAGAACAAAAACGGGAAGCAGTAATGTTTTGAGTATCACAGACCAAAATGTTTTATTAAAAAATACTATAATTGTAAAATTTGGTGATTTTGTTCAAAGCATCCTAATTCGGATACACCAAATTGGATATCCGATTAAATCCAACGAATACAGTATTCGGATCTGACTATCTTGCTAACTACCTTGCTAACTACTATAAATTCTTGAAATAACGGGCATGGGCGTTATTTCAAATTTTGGCCCGAATTAAGCTTAATTCGGGCCAAAATTCGAAATAACACCTATGCCCGTTATTTTAAGAATTTACAGTAATAAGTTGATATAATACGATATGTTTTTATACTGTACTTTTATAAACAATGTGAATAAAGTAATATTAAATAATAAATTTTATAAAAAATATTTTTTTGCTTTACATATTTTTACTGATACCTCTATATAGTCACCTTATATCTATATTTATATAAATGTGTCTATATAGAGGTAACCTCTATACTAGTTACACTTCTATATAATCACTATTTTTGTATCCCAAAGGTGTGACTATAGAGGGGGACGACTGTATTATCTGTTATTGGAGTAATGAGCTTTGTAACAAACTTTTTATAGGGTTAGCTTATACTAATTCAAAGCAACCCAATACTATATATTGCAATTACTGGTATAGCGAACAAATTTTGTAATAGATTTTTTTTATAAAAACTCATAATAAAAATTACAATAATTCTAAAACGATTCAAGTATAATTAAAACAAATGAACCATGTAATACTAAACCTAGGTCTAGGGCTATAAATCGATTCTAAAAATTAGAATCGATGATCGAATCCCTAAAATTGTTTTAGAATCAATGATCAAATCTTTTGATTTGTCATACTAAGCTTTAATCTGTTTTGTACTATTAATGCTATAAATTATTTATAAATAATATAAATTTAATTTTTTTTTTTTAACTTTGGCAGTCTTGCCGAAATCTTATAGATTTATTATTACTAAAAATTTCTTTTTAATAAATTTACAATCAATAGACTTCAACCTCATCTGGCTACAAAATAAATTTTGTGCCAAGATGCAACTAGCCGCATCGGCTTACGTATAAGCTAAAAAATAATTCGTTAGCTATAGTTACAAACCAACTATGCTTTATAACCTACTCCTTCAAAAACTCCTTCTCTGAGCTTATCATAAAGAAGAATAAAAACAAGAGGAAGATTAAAATAGAAGGACAAAAATAAATACCCGACAAAATTAACCAAAAACCAAAATTATGTATCCAAGAAAAAATAAAACAAAAAGAAAAACTAAAGCAAAACCAAAGAAAAAATAGACTATAAAGGTATTAATAAGTAATAAAAATTATATAATACTGCGGTACGCTAAATTTCCTACTTTTCATTCAAAATTTCAGAAAAAAAAACTTCAAGCAAGAATATGATAGTAGGTGTACGGTCAAATATGTTCTTGTAACCAAAACCTTTATAGAATATATTAAAAACTCATTTTTTAGTTTATCCCCTAGCCAAACTATAAAACCTTTGGCGTCGAAAAAAAGCTTCCACCAGAATTTCTTGTACCAAGAGCATCTACTGCCAGTTATCTTGCACAACTGACGCTTCTGGCTTGCTTGCTGAATATATAAAGAAGTTCTCTGAGAGTTAAAAGAGAAGATTGACTTTTATAAAAACAAGTATTATAACTTTGTCTTTTACTAATAAAAAATTTTTGTTTTTCGTTTGCTCAAAATTTTGGTCAAGTGATTGATGAGAAGAGTTTGAAATGAAATTTAATTTTTTTATTTAATGTATAAAAAAATAATAAATAAAATAATTATGTAAGACAAAATATAAATTAAAAAATTGTAAAGAAAAAAGTGAATGCTAAAAAAATTCTACTCTAAAATCAAATTATTTTTAATTTATCATCTTCATTTAATTTATTATTTTCAATTAATGAAGTATTTTCAAAAATTAAATTCATTATTAAAATAAACAGGCAACTCTTTCTGATGATCACTATGACCAAAATTGGAGCTAAAGAAGTTTTAAAATTTAAACACATTTATACTAAGTAAACACTTAAAATAGCCTTAAGAAAAAAGATGAAGCAAGGAAAAACACATATTTTATTAGAACAGTGTTTACCCCTCTTAAAAACACAAATCGTTAAAATACAAGAAAATTATATTCTTCAAAAAATTTTTTACAAAAAAAAAATCTTTTTTGGAAAATTGTCATTACTTTGTTTTGCAGATCAGTAGTATAACAAAACAAACAAATGCTTTTGAAAAGTAAACAAATAGCTAAATTGAGACGAACAAATACAGAAATTGACAAAATAATTAAACAACAAAACATCAAAAGACAACAATAACAAAACAACAAACAAACATGTACAAAACAACACGTAAAATGCTAGACTTCTTGATTATAAAAATTTCTTTAACAAGTTGGAGGATGATAAGTTACTGGTACAAAAAGAACAAAACAAATTCATCTGAGAGGACGATAGAAAAATTGCAAAGTATTTAGGCACTAGTGAAGTGTACTTGATTTCAGTTGTTTATAATGTGATACGTTCTTATACATATGCTCAATACAAAAAAGCAAGAGAACAAGATTTAACAAAGGAGAAGAAATTTTTGTTAGATTAGTCTAGTAATAGTAATATGAAAGTCGAGGGCATGGTTGGTGTCCAAGTCCAGAATAGTATTAACAAAAATAAAGTTAAATTTATTCTGATAGAGGTTTTGTATACGAAATATACAAACATAGAAAGTAGAAATAACAATAAGATGAAAATGGAGAAAAAAACCATATTAGAATATAATAGAGAGCAAAATGGAGCTCAGAGTGAGATCATTAAAATTAAAAATAAGCTAGTTGATATGGAATTATCACCATCACAACCAAGTATTGAGGTTATTAGTAGGATAAGCAACATAGAGATAGAAGCAAAAAGCAATTTATACAAACGAAATCATGAAAAAGAAGAAAAGTCATTATGCAATCATGTCAATAAAATATAAACAGTCAAAGACATTTTAATACAAGAAGAGTGTGGCATACTAAGCTACAGGCTTAATGAGCATATTATCAAAAAAGCTTAAACCAAAGAAGAATCAACAGCAGTATTAAATAACAAAAGGGCCAAACAACATGAAAACATTTACAATTTAGTATGGGCTCCAGTAAACAAAATTTCATTTCAAAAGATCAAAGGCTCTGAGAAAACTGCAATATATTTTTTCACATTATGGGATTTGCCAAAGGGAATAAAGGCAAAAGAAATCAAAGCCTTTTTAAGTTATTTTGGCAGTAACTATTATTGCATGGCAGCAAAATTTCTCTACCAAAGCAGCATATATTAAAATTTTAGCAAACTCGGAGCAAAGAGAAAAATCGTTAAAAGAGAATTGGTTGGTGTATTTGGATCACGGTAAAACATACAGGGCAACACCTGGAAAGTTTGACATAGCCAAATTAGAAGAGAGAAATAGATATAGGGGTACAATCTCCAATATTCTAACAACAGCATACATCAGCAAATTTTATATATAGATACTAAATACCCCTGCTGATTTCTATCGATAGTGATAGTAATCGATATATATCTAATATAGATAGTAATCGATATATATCTGATAAGATAAATATCAATTAATATCTATATCAGATATATATTGATTACTATCACTATCGATAGAAATCGGCAGGGGTATTTAGTATCGATATATATCTATGATAGTTAGTAATCAATATATAACCAATATATTGATAGTGATTATAATCGATACATATCCATGATAGTTAATAATCGATATATAATCAATATAAAAACAATTAATATTTTGATAATAAAAAATTATTATACGCAATTATATAGTACATATAATGAATTTAATTAATTTATATTGCAAAATCGGTTTTATAATTTATTCAACATTATAATATATAAATTATAATTGATATATATCCATAATAGTTAATAATCGGAGGGTGTGGCGACTTAGAGAAGTTGGTAAGTTGTCACTCCCCAAGTGGCAGGTCTAGGGTTTAAATCCCACTGACGACGCTTTGAAAAAATAGACCTGTGTTCCGGTAACTGTTTCCTGTCGATCGGTTGGGTACATTACCTGTAGTTCTTGGTTACCATCTCGAATGGGAGCTTTCGGGCGAAGTTGTGTCTCGTGACACAGACAAATCCAAGGAACCAGAGAAACAGAACCCATTTGGCAAGACCCGAGTAAGGAGGTAGCAAAGATATTCGACGGTGCTACCAAAACTGGAATATTGGACCAGAGCTGAAGTACCGGACGTTGTCCTTGGGGACAAGGTCTACCAACCTGGCCGCCGGAGTCACACCGGAGGAAAAGGACCCATGTTGAGGAATTGGGGACCAAAGGGAGAAAAACCATGATGGCACCTAATGCCGGGTAGATCAACTCTTCCGGGACAACTGGATTGGAAGTCTGGGAAAACGGTAAGGAACCGGTAGGAAAGTGATGGTAGGTACCGAGGTTGGAGCGAACCTTATAAGGGCAGAAGTAGGTAATGGTAGTAGTTGGGTATCCCCTGACTGCAAGTTGTTCGCCTCGGTGAATGTGTAAGTTACCGAAGTGTAGGTATTACCTGGGTGGGACAGGGACTGCTCTACCAAGTTTTCTGCCGAGGATACAGAATCAAAATGGGTTCTAAGAATGAAGGATAAGTATCCGGAACTGGCTGACTGACTGCTTATGTAACGGGCTTTGTTTTAGTGATACAGGATGGGTTGGCAGGAGGAGCAGGGATCAGAGGGTTTAAATAGGCAATCCCCTAGTCGGGTTGCAGGTATGGCAGCTAGTGTGGAATAGAGATGGGCAAAATACAAAATTTTCATTTTAGCATGCACATGCGCATGCATTTTTTGAATGCATGCATGCATGTTTTGACCAAAGTTATAATTAATTTCTTAATGCTGGCCAGAATTAATTGCATGCATGCATGCAGTCATGTGCATGGTGCCCATCTCTAGTGTGGAACCCGCGGGGTAACCTTCAGGCGGACTACTTAAATTAGACGACCAAAAGTTGTACGTGTGGCTAGTTGTATCCTCGTCAATATAACAAATGCAGGTGGCCCTTAGTGGGACACTGACCCAAATATTCTGAATAAAAAATTCCTTAGTCCCAAGGCGGACACTTTAAAAAAAAAATAATAATAATAGTTAATAATCGATATTTAATCAATATAAAAACAATAATATTTAATAATAAAAAATATATTTAAAAAAATTTGATTTTAAAAAAAATTAATTTATTAAAAAACTTTATATATTTTTACATTACATAATTACACTATAATTACTATATAATTCTATAATTACTATATATCAGTAATATAAATTTTTTTTTTTATTACAATATTAAGTATTATATTATTTTCATCACAAGAATACAAACAACCATACTCGACTTACCACAAAAATGCTATCAATTCACTGCAAAAATAACACAATAATACCATTAAATCACCACAAGAGCATGTACAAGAATACCATCAATTCACTACAAGCACACCATCTATTCACTACAAAAACGCTATCCAAGTTACCACAAGAACGCCGTACAATCACTACAAGAACGTCGTTGAATTCTACAAGAACGCTGTTGCTTCACTATAAGAACACGTACAAGAATACCGTAAGAACGCTATAATTCACAAGAACACATACAAACGCACTGTCAATTCACTTCAAAAATGCTATTAAGTTACCACAAGAAAGTAGTTACTTTACTTACCACAACGTCACTTTACTGCAAGAACGCCTGTCAAATCACCACAAGAACACTGTGAAATTACTGTAAGAATGCTGTTACTTCACCATAAGAATGCCGTTACTTAACCGTAAGAATGCCGTTACTTTACCACAAGAACACTGTTGCTTCACCTCAAGAATGGTGTTGCTTCACCGCAAGAACGCTGTCGCTTCACCACAAGAACGGCATCGCTTCACCGCAAGAACGATGTCGAAATACCACAAAACGCCACCAAATCACTGCAAGAAAACAACAAAAGTGTCAGTTATAACGAAAACAAAAAAAAAGAAAAAAACATACTGAAAAAAATACTTATCTTTATGTAGATTCGTGCAATCTACTTTCACTCTATTTTCTCGCTAAACCATTCCCAAAAACGAACATTTGCTCAACTACGAACTTAATACCAAAGTCTTTTTCCATTTGTAAAAGATGCTGTAGTAATGGGTCAACTTCTAAATAGTAGCGAAGGAGAGTACTTCTGTAAGGCAGGTAAGGGATTTCCACTTTATGATTCTTCTAATCCGACCTTTATGCCCATTTTACTACAAAAAAAAATAACAGATAAATAAATATAAAAATACAAAAAAAAATAAAAACAAAAAACAAAATAAAAAAAATAAAAATAAATAAATAATCAAATGAAAAAAAAATTGAATAAAAAAAATATTGTATAAATAAAATAAATAAAAAAATAAATAAATAAATAAATCAAACCGAAAAAAAAAAATGAATAAAAAAAAAATATAAATAAAAAAATAAATAAATAAATAAATCAAAACGAAAAAAAAAATTGAATAAAAAAAAATATAAATAAAAAAAAAACTAAAACAATAAAAAAAAATATATAAAGAAAAAAAAATAAAATAAAAAAAATAAACTAAAAAAGATATATATATATAAATTGAAAAAAAAATTGAAAAAAAGATCAAAAAAATAGATCCGGTAGATCTATTTAATCTTTGCTAGATATACAAAGATTACTAATTGCGCAGATTTATAAATAAAATCTGTGAAGATCAAATTTTAACGTGCTAAGTATCAATTTCTATCGATACGCTATCTGCTATCTGCTATATAATGATTAATAACTTAAATCGTTATTTATTGATTCAAATATATATGATAATAATCGATTAGCAGATATATAAAGATTTATATTTAATTACAATATATATCAATTATATATATATATCAAGTTTTATCCAGTTTATCGATATATAATGTTATTTATTAATCGATATAAAACGATTAATTGTTGTATATCAATTAGTATCTATTTAAAAAATTTCCTGATGTATGATAGCTTACTTTTGCATCAACTCAAAAAATACAATGTGCAAGTAGTACACATCTTGAACAACTGCTACGGCAACCAAAGACAAAGAGCTTATGTCTTTTTTAAAACAAAAGAGGAACTCTTATAAGCTCAAAGATGTAGTATATATTACTACAATACCATATCCACCGATTTGATTTTTAGTGGTCTTTTTTCGATAAACCATTACAAACTTCTGCTATTAAATGACGTGAAGAATAACAATGAAACCTTCAAATAAAATAGTTTTTTGGCCTCTATATGAGATAAATAAGCAATAAATATTCAAAGAACAGCTACGCCAAGCTGTAAAAGGAAGCACTATTACTAGTTGTTGAAGCGTTTTGGTATTTTCGGGTAGAAAAGGATCGGTTTGTCATTGTTTGATTAGTTGTATAATGGGTAAGGGTAAATTCGGAAAAACTTTTCAGAAAAACTACCTTTTTAACTTACTTTCAGCTAATAATTAAACAAGTAGATATTATAATATTCTATACACTTAATTATGGATTATAAGTAAGTTTAAAAGACCGTTGTTGTCAAAACTCACTTTGTAATAAATTTAATAGCAAATAATTCTCGATCATGATTGGCTAATTTTGGGGTGAACCCAAATCGGTGGATACACTAAGTTGGAATGGTGTTGATAATATAAAACTTGGTTGGAAGAAATAATAAACAATTTTGGGATCAAAAAGAAGTTTGCTACATTAACAAAGAGAAAAGGCATCGTATAAAGCAGAAACAAATAGGATACAAAAAAGAGCCAGAAATATTAGCTGCAAACAAAATCATAGAGCAGGTAGTAATTCCAGATCACGCAGCAGTACAAGAAAACTGCTAAGAAGTATAAAAATTGTTAATGGAAATAGTCAAGAGCATGTAGTAAATAAAGTAGCAATGGGTTCTAATGCTGAAGAATTGGGAAAAAGGAAAAACAAGCAAGAAGAAGAAATACAGGAAAATGCTGAGATCAGAAAAATTTTGGCAGACATGCAAGCTAAATTCAGAACAATGGAGTATATGCTTGCTTTGCGCTCCTAATTTTCGCCCCAGTTGAATTAAAGAATATGGGTGAAGCAAAACATCTCACTAATGCTTTATGTAGGCCTAATATAACTGAAACGAGTAGGAAAATTATATTAGATAAACGTAAGAAAGGGAAGCCAGTTTTAATTCAAGAGAAAAAGAAAATAGATTTAAAAATTGGAGCATATAACATAAACGGCCTAAACAGAGTGCGCAAAAATGGGCGCTTCGCAATAAAAAGGGCGGAAACTACCCAAAAACGAAAAATGAATTTTTATTAGATTCAGATATATTTCGACGTGGTAAACATTTTTCTATTATAAATGAAGATCTATTTGCATAATAAAAAGTCAAGATAATGAAGAAAAATTGCACAAGGCTTCCTAGCATCACGAGAATACCTGTTAGTCACATGTTATTTTTAACCAATCAAAATCGTGAAATTTTGATTAATCCGGATCAGTCCGAAAATCAAAACAAGATTAAACTCAATTATCTTGAAATTATTATATATTCGAGTATCCGCCTTTTCTATTGCTAAGCGCCCAAATTAGATAGTTTATTAGAATTAGTTGCAGAGGAGAATATTGGAATTGTAGATTTAGTAAAAACAAATATTTCTAAAAAGAAGGGAATTTCGCAATTAGCAAGGGTTATAATTTTAGAGATTTCTGGTCGAAAAAGGAAATAGTCAAAAAAGGGCTCGGGAGTTGAAATCTTAATTAGAAATGATTGGGAGAAGCATTTAGGTCGTTTGGTTAGAAGGAATGAATATATAATAGAAGCAAATTTTTATTTTAAACAATTAGAGCTAGTAGTAATAGTAGTTTACATACCTCCTAATGACAAGGAAATGTGTAAAATTATTCAACAAGAAATAGTTAGAAGATATCTAAACAGATCTCATATTAGTCAGTTTGTCATTATGGGGGATTTTAATTATGTTACAGATGCACATCTGAACAGAGAAGAAGTAGGCAGAAGTAAAAATAATAAGATTCTTCACTGATCCTCCCCTTACATAGGTGGTTTAGAAGTCAGAATTTTCAAGATACATTTAGGTTTCTGCATTCAAACCGGAGAAAATTTACTTGAAGCAATAATAAAAGTAAATTAAGAATAGACCAAATCTGGGTGTCTAAAAATTTAGTAACAAGCTTAAAAGAATCGACAATCGAAGATATGATTTCCTATACAAGCAGTGACCATCAGTTTGTATTAGCCACTATTCAAATGGACCACTTAATTAAAAACTATAATAAAGCTTCCGCAAAGAGGAAGCAATCAACGAAATGGGTTTTTCTGTATGAAGAGGCCACCAAAGAAGATTGGCAAAACTATGCTGAAGATTTGAATCTGTTCCTGGAAAGGAAGTTGAAGTCTAGTAAAAGAGTTAAAAATCGTATGGCTAATTCATCTTTAAATGAACTTTGGGATATTTTTCAACAAAGTATCATTTCTGCCGCTAACAGAAATTTACCAAAGAAGAAGATTGTAATGGTAGAGGACCAAAAACATAGGAAGCAGCCCAAAACAGACCTTTGGGATACAACAACAAGACTCAGCAAAGTAATAAGAATAGGATCCCGAACAATACATAGATAGATAAGATGACTTTTAAATTTTTTATTAATTGCTGTACACAAGACTTTTTATAAAATCAGTATGCAAAATTTATACCTTACAATCAAAAAAATCAAAAAAATATGCAAAATAAAATTCTAACCTCGGTTATAATATAAAATTTTATATAAGCTAATACATAAAATTATAATTTTAGTAGTAGCATGTTATTTTTTTAAAAAAAATTCTTAAATTCTCACATATATAAACTTGCGCAATGCAAATTCTACAACATGCAAATATCCAGTAAATATCTGGATTTAGTCACAAGATAAGAATTATATAATAATACTGTAATAGCTTTTCTTTACAAGAATAATATAATGGCTTATATAAATTTTATTTAATTAAATAAAAAAAAATAATATGGATTTGAAACCATTGCACATAATAAATTACTAAAATTACTCTCGTGCTACTATCTAACTTGCCACTACAATATTTATTCAAATTTATTTTAACTTACCCTAACTCTAACCCCAACCTAACAACTCAACTATTAACCCTACCTTAACTACCTAACTATAATACAGAAAATGGTGAAGTGGTCCGGCAACAATTTCACAAATCCAAGAACAGCGACCTAACATGACATATAACAGCATCACAAACTCGGCACCAATAACGAACGTATCCAGTAACACACCAAAAAAGCAAGACGCAATGGTCATCTATTCTGAACCTGAAAAAATTAGTATTGCACGAATACAATGCTGAAGCAAAAAAAAAAAAAAATAGAAACTGATACTTCGCTGCACTAGCGACAAAAGTGATTCCACACCAACGACATTAACACGCCAGCAATGAAAAAGCTCCAGGTAACGCACCGATAGCAAAAAAGACTCTGACACCAACGACGAAGAAAACTCTGGAAAACGTAAATGGACAAACTAATGAATAAATAAAAATAAATTTAAAAAAAACATAATAACTGTCTAAAAATACCTGCCCAAATATTAATAAACTTCTACTAAACTTCTACCTACTCTTACAGATCTCTAGACGATTCGAAAGAGGAAAAGCATTAGCAGCTACCCCTTACAGGTTTACTTTTTTGAATCTTGGAAGCGTTCTGATGAAAGAAAGTTCAAGTTAAAAAGAAAATAAATTTAAATAAAAAACAAGACAAAAAAAAAATACTTATCTTACAGATCGATGTGATCTAAATCTCCAGATTCGAAGGAGGCAAAGCATTAGCAGCTGCCCACTAGCTGCCCTTTACACGAACTCCGAGGCACCAACGAAAGAACTGGACAACAACAACGATGAGAGAAGAATAAATATTAGTTTATAAAAAAAAAATTAAGAACCAAAAAAAAAATCGAATTACTTATCTTGCTGTACTGTTCTGTGTAATCTGATCATCGCTTATCTGTTATTTATAAATAAATTATAAGTAAAATAATATTTAATAAAATATTAAATAAATAATAAAATAAATAAATAATAATAATAAAATTTAAAGAAAAAACTGATAATTAAAAAAATAAAAAAAATTTAAAAAATCAAAAAATAATTAAAAAAATTAATAAATTAATAAAAATATAAGTTATGTTTTAAAAAAAAAAATAAATTATAATTTAAAAAAAAATAAATTAAATTATAATTAAAAAAATTACAAAAAAAAATAATTTAATTAATTAAATAAAAAAAAATTTTAATTAATTAAATAAAAAAAATAATTTAATTAATTAAATAAAAAAAAATAATTTAATTAAATAAAAAAAAAGTAATTTAAAATGACGAAAATAACATCAACTCTCCCTGACGATCACTTGTACCGGATTTTCACACAAACAAAATATTAAAATACTGGAGTTAGATGAAGAGGCACTGCAAAAAAATGGTTTTTATAAAGGTCAACCATTTGTCTGGGGACTTCTTGATATATTCGGCATACAAACCAAAAGCAATAGTAGAAGAATGAGTGATAACAAGCAGGCGGCGCTTTAGTAAATACAAAATTTTGGGAAAATTTTCGCCGACGAAGTTTTTTTGTAGCAGCTTAATGGAAAACAGTATTTCGGTTTTCAAATACACTCCTTGGAAAATCTAAAGGACTTGAAACGAACACCCACTATCAAATTCTTATATCACTATCCCTTTGGCTTTTTCGAAATTTCGACAAAGTGGGCTTTTTGGCTTACCCCCTCCAAAAGATCGACAATGTTTATCTCCCCCAATTTGGAAATGCGACTGCCATTTTGGAATGAAGTCACAAGTGAATTTCGGTTTTCTGAAATAAATAATAAGCGACATGTGTTTGAGGAAACCTTGTATTGAAATTTCGTTCTAGAATGTTCTTATAGTCGTAGTTTTTTTTTATACACCTATCTTTACAGTTTTTTTAGGTTAGAGGCCATTTTTTCTAGAAATAGTTTTTCGCCTACATATGATAAATTGAGTTTAGTTAGAGTAGAGACTACTTTTCTTAGTATCATGTAATTTTTAAAATAGTTCACTTGGTGCCGGGGCTTAATTGACCCGAGGCCTTGCTTTTTCTTTTTCTTTTTTCTATCATTTGTTTTTCCGTTTTCTTTGTTTTTTTCTTTTTCTTTTTTACCCCTTTTATACATATTTTGCCCTTTAGTAGTTTAGGTTTTTCCTCCCACCTCCAAGGATATTTCCTTTGGGAAATGCCCTTGTATTGTGGAGTGAGGCTGTTGGACTAGTCGGTGTCTTTCAAGATGCCGTGCGGCGATTTGCATTTGGTTTAGTTTAGCTAAATCGAATGATGCCAGTGCTATATTATTCTTTGTCTAATGAGTTTGTACTATTTTCTTTAGTAGTATAATAAAACCAAAGAGGTCGTATTTGGCGAGTCTCGCCTAAGAGGGAAAAAAAATGCTGAAAATAAAAAAAAATAAAAAAAAAAAACAAAAATAAAAAAAATTAAAAATTAAA
>QKWP01000961.1:145224-186604 GCA_003550325.1 Gigaspora rosea
AAAAAAAAATAAAAAATAAAAAATACGTAATATCAAAATAAATTAAAAAAAAATTAAAAATAAAAATTATGTATTAAAAAAATGATATAAGTAAAGGGTTTTTCTAAGCATCTCTGGTCAGAGATATATAACTTATATATCTCTGACCTCTTTAGCCAATTAAATTGCAAAAAAGTCATGTGATCGCTATTTTAGCGATCACGTGATCACATGATCATTTTGAATAGGTCGACTGCTTTTGTGTAATCCAGAACAAGGCAGGTGAGTTTGTTTTTTCCTGATAATCTAGATTTGTTTTTTTGTTCGTATTTATTCTTCTTTTGCTTCGCGATAGAAACGGTCTTGTTGTCTTGTAATATAAGTAGTTTTTTGTTGCTTTCTTTTTTTTCGTTTCTTTTTTTTTTGAATTAACGTCGACTTTTTTTTGTAGGTTTGCTTTGGGTAGTGGAGATTAGATTCAAAAACCTGAAATATGTAGTTTTTTTCTTCGTTGCTTTTTTCTTTCTTTGAATAATACTTTTTTTTATTTTAGGTTTGTTTCGCTGGAAAACCGGGTGGGTAGGGAGCCGTTGCAGTAGGTGAAATTGGGGCTTTCGTTATTTCAGAACCGTCGAGATTTCAGTTTTGGTATTGTTAGTCGTCTGTGAAGATTCTAGATTTTCGTTGTTTGGTTGTTTCGTTCGTTGAGATTTCATCTTTGGTGATTTTAAATTTTCGTTCTTGAAGTGCTTCTTCTTGGTAAGCAAGACTTGTTAGTGTTTATTTGGGGATTCTTGGTTTTTTTCCCTTTGACTGACCTTGGAGCAATTTTCAGTATGTCTTTTGGTTTCGCTTTGCTAGAACTGGATTTTGTAAGTTTGTATTCGGCATCACTGTTTCTCCGGTTCGTGGTGTCATATGTAGTTGGTCCTTCATCTTGATAAGTATAGCATTTTTTTTTCTTTGTTATATTATTTTTTTCCTTTTATTAACAGTTTTTTTTTGTAGTATGTCATTTTTTCATTTGCTATTGGAGTTGTATTCGATATCACTGTTTTTTCAGGTTGTTGTTCGTCGGTGGTGTTTTCATCTTGGGTGGGTTGGGTGGGTCGTGCGAATTTTTCTGTTCAAGCACTTGTGGTCATGGGTACTCTTATACGTATCGTCCTTTATCTTGATAAGTATAGCATTTTTTTTTCTTCGTTGTATTATTTTTTTTTTCTTTCATTAACCAGTTTTCTTTTGTAGTGTGCCATTTCTTCGTTTGCTAGTGGAGTTGTATTCGGTATCACTATTTCTTTAGGTTGTTGTTCGTTAGTGGTGTCGTACGTAGTTGGTCTTTCTGTGGAGACGTCGTTTGCTAGTGAACAAAGTTGTGCGTGGTTCTATGGAGCGTCGTTTGCTGGGATTGCTATGTTGGTGTTATTTTATTACTTTGCTGTTGTTATAGCTTTATGGTTTGGAATTGACTGTGCTACGTTGTGTCATGGATGTTATCTTTTAGCTTGAGTTTAGGGTTAGGGTGAGTTTAGGGTTAGGGTGAACGATTAAGTTAATGGTTAGAATAGGTTTTAGATAAATTGTATACTTGCACGATGGTATAATAAAAAATTTGTATATATTAAGTAACTATGATGTAACTTTGATTATTAATAAACCGATTTGCATGCAATATCGATAATATAATAAAAATGTGCGATTTTTAATAGCTGTCCTACTTGGTTTAGTGCGTCAAGTGTAATCCGTGTTTGCATAAAGAGAGCATCTTCTTGCGTCACAGGTACGAAGTAAAAATTCTAATTTACATTATGCAATTAGATATATTCATGACGCAGGAAAATGCTCTCCTCATGCAAACTCGGATTACACTCGATGCACCCTGACACACTATAAACAAGATAAAAATATTTACCTGTCCCGTATATAAACTTCAAATTTTTCTTGTAATTTGATTGGATAATGGCGAAAGTCCGCAATGTGAGGTCAGATTCTAGGTTATACAGACTTTGCAAACTGAAAAAATGAGTCACGTGACTTTTGCTTGTTTTAATTGACCAATGGGCCAGAGATATATAAGTTATATATCTCTGGTCAGAGATGCCTAGAAAAACCCATAAGTAAAAATTGAAAAATAATAAAATACAGTAGGTAAATAAAAAAAATAAAATGCTACTCTAAATAAAATAAATAAAATAAAAAAAAATTTAAATTATAAAAGAATAAAAATACGATATATAGTGGGAATAAAAAACGTGCTTTATAGAATAAATAAAATAAAAAATAAAAATTATTAAAATAAAAATTAAGATTATTTAAAAATAGATTGAAAAAAAAAATTTTAAAGAAATAAAAGTAGTGTACGTGCATATGTGGAAATAAAAAACGTGCTTTTTTTATACTTTATTTATTTATTTATTTATTTATTTTTGTTTTTTTGAAAAATCAAAATATCGCGTGTACTCAACTAAAAATACGCAAATTAAACTTTTACATGTAGAATTTTGATATACAAATGCGCAAATTTAAAAGCTAACCTTTTTAATAATTTTTTAAAAAAATACGCAACTTTAAACCTTACTTCATTTAATTTGTCTATGATGGCTACGCATTCTCTGACCTGACCTATCTATGTATTGTTCGGGGTCCTATAAGAATATAACAAAAATCAAAAGAAGTAAGCTTAAATTTAGACGAAATACAAAGGTGCAACGATACAATTGATTTTATTAACCAGGGTCAGGGCATGCAGATACCGAAATTAAAAAACTTACAGAAAAGTTAATTATTGACTTAAATGAATAGTAGAAGCTCTTAAACACAAGAGCAGCAGTTAAAAGAACAAGGATTAAAAAATTAGAAATTGAAGATCACATGGAACGTAGATGTGCTATGATCGAGAACAACCAAAAGAAAATGCTTCGAAGCCTTCTAAATAAACCATGGAAATCAATTAAATTAGACTATATTTTTGAACAAGATAGTGTAAACAGGAATCTAATAACAGAGGAGGAAGCAGTGCTTGAAAAGACCATGTTACATTTCCAGCAGCAATTTCGAAAGAGAAAACACACTTAAGTTTTATGTCCAATGAATGGAATAAAATATACAAGCCTTTAAAAAGAATTAAGAAAAGCTAGTACATGAATCTAGAAGCAGAAATATCACTAGAGAAATGGTTTATAGCACTCAAAGAAACCAAAAACACTTCAGCACCAGGGCCTTCTGGTATTGGTTATAGACTAATTAGTAATTAAACAAGCGAGTGTAAGCTCCCAAGAATTGTTCAGGCAATTGGCTAACAAATGTTTAATAGAGGATAATATTCTAGATAAATAGAAATTATCGCAGTTGTATTTAATTTCTAAATGTGAAGAATGGGAGTACTCGTTAAGCAATACAAGAATAATAGCATTGCTAGAATCATTCTGAAAATATATTACAAGAGTTCTGAACAAGAGATTAGCTAGAGTTTTCGTTGAGAACAAAATTCTTGAAGGCCCAAATTTCGCAGGATTACCCAGGTGCTTAACTGAAAATCCAATACATATTATGAATATATTGATAAAAGACGCAAAAGAAAAGGGAAAAGAGATGTAGATTTTATTTCAAGACATGCATAAAGCTTTTGATTCAGTATCTCTTTCATCTTTAGAGTTGGCCATAAACAGATTAAAATAACTAGCAAAATAATTGAGATTATTATAAATCTTTTTGAAAGAAGGAAAGCAAAGGTAATTACGGCATTAGGACCAACTGACTCATATGAAGCGGCAGATAGGATTGATCAAGGAGAAGTTTTGTCACACCTCCTATGGCATATTTTTAGGACCCCGAAATATATATAGATAGGTCAGGTTAATTATAGGATTACTAAAAAAAGAAAGATCTGCAGAAAAACTTTAAAAATAAGCAAAAAAATTACTATAAATAGAAAAGATCTGTATAAAAAACCTCAAAAATAAGCAAACTCATACCTGATCTATCTATGTATATTTTAGAGTCCTGTATTTTTTACGATCTCTTGTTGTGTCGTATAGAGAGCGATAAAGATGTAAGATATAAGGTCCAGACAGAAGAAATAACAGATTGGGTTAGGCAATCACACAAGAAATCTGAGATGAGATTTGTAGTATTAGTGTATACAGATGATACAACATAGATTGCAGAAAGCAAATTTTAGCTTAGAAAGATAACGGAAATAGCAAGCGATTTCTTTAGAATAAATGATATCCAAATAAACAGAAAGAAATCCAAGCTTTTAATTTTAAACTCAAGTCTACACAAAGAAGAAAGGTTTGTGCAGTTTGAAAATTAGGTAGTTACTCAAGTCTACGCAAAGAAGAAAGGTTTGTGCAGTTTGAAAATGAGGTAGTTCAAGCTGAGAATATAGAGACAACCACTCAGTTTTTGGGAGTGTAGCTAAATGGAAAGATGAAGGAGTCTTTAGTAAAGAAAAAAGCATGTGACATAGTGAGACAATTCACGATTGTACTAAATTGAAAAAAACTTTCTTTAAGCCAACTAGTTTACATTAACAATAGTTGTTTACTCCCAAAACTTAGTTACATCCTACAGCTCTCAAAACTCTCAACTCAGGCTCTTAGCAGCATATACTAGCCTTATGTCCGAATGGTTAAACATAAACTAGATATTATACAAAAGGCGGGCTACTACATCGTTCTACACAAAGGTTTTTTAGAATGTAAGCCTTTGGCTCAAAAAATTGTAACGAAACAAGTAACAGGTCTCCAAAAAAGGTTACGGTACGATTTCCCGAAAGCTATTTCCTCAACATGTCATTTACCTGACATCACACAGGTGACAATTTGCTAAAAATATATATCCACAACTAACAAAATGCTAACCCTAACCCTATGTGATATCGGGAAAATCGTTTTTCAGAAAAGTGAGTTCGGGAAAGTGAGAATCAACGACCAAAAAAGATTAAATGCCAAAGGCAGTCTGGCTGAGCTAACGATTATAAAGGCCAAATAAGGTTTTCGAGACGCATGTATAACAGAGGAAACATGGCCAGAAACGGATGAAATTTGGCTTAAAAAAATTTGGAAGGACAATTTAATCTATATATCTCTACTCAAAGCATAGTCTAATGGCATTACCTTTCAAATAAAACGACTTTCTATATATGTCAAAAATAAAGGAACAAAGATAAGAGAGGTAGTAGGTGTAGAGCTCTTTCTCAAAGCGTACAAATCATTAAGCAGAATGAATCTGTTATTCATAGAGCAGCTGCTTGATAAAAAGATGAAAAATTGGCAAAAGCTTAAGTTAGTCAAGAGATTACCAAATAGGGCAGAAAGGCAAATTGGTTCATAAAGGTAGAGAAGTTACTTTTAACCGATGATACGTCGAGACATATAAAGGGTTTTCAATTAGGGGTGCCTAGCAACCCTTTAACCTTGGAATGGAAGTTGAATAGAGTTTTAGAGAATAAGAGGAAAAAGGAAGTAATTTGTTTCCACTCAGTCCAAAGCAGTGAAATTAATGTTGGCAAGATCTTGGAGAAGAGAGGAAAGTTCCTTTTGGTTCAAACTAAAGATATACACACCCAAGTTAGCATGAGCAAAGAAACAAAGAAAGGAGCAGAGTGTAGTGAGGCTGGTAAAGAAGGATTTGAGTCTTGGCCTTCATTACCAAAGGCAGAGATGGTAGGAATTTGGATGGTTTTATTAGTAGCACCAAAGGAAGTAGATATAGTTATTAATACAGATAGTGTGGCTGCAATTGCAAGCCTAGGTTCAAAAGTACAGTTAGAGGCATTTTGAGAACAAGCTAAGAACATAAAATTTATAATTTATGTTCTCATAAGATATATATAAAATTAATAATAATAAAGGAAGTGCAGTAAATTACATAATGTTCTAGCGGTAGTCTGCCACCTATCATGTTCTATAAATATATATATATAGTATAAATAGCCAATAATATTGAAGTAAAATTGATTTTTAGTTAATCGCAGATAGTTGCTACATAGTAAAGTCTAAATTTTACTAAGAAAATCGATTAAAATCACTTAAGTAAACTTATTCAGGGTCAAAATACACTTACTACAAAATTTTCATAAGTATTGGAAAAGTTTTTATTAATTGACTTTTAATTTTTACATTCATTGAATATATTTTTTTAAAAACTTTTAATTTTTCTGTCAAATGTAAAAATCAAAAGTCAATTAATAAAAAGTTCTCCAATACTTATGAAAATTTTGTAGTAGATATATTTTGACCTGCTAAATAAGTTTACTTAAGTGATTTTAATCGATTTGCTTAGTAAAATTTAGACTTTACTATGTAGTGACTTTTGTTGATTGTGGAGTATCTTATTTTTAGGTCAAAGACATTTTTGAGTTTTTTTAAATATTATAAAATTTAATTGGTCAATAGTCCTATCATTAGGGAGGAGGACAGGACCTATATAAACCCTAATCACATAATTTACTGTACTTCCCTTACTGAGTAAATTTTTTTACAACAAAATTTAATTAAGACAAAAAAAAGCTCATAATAAAATGTGAATTAATACTCTTAATTATCTTTTAATGATCAAAGTTAATGGTCCTTCTTATAAAAAATTTAATTTTTAAAAAGCTTATGATTTTTGGGCTAGTTCTTCTCATTTTCAAATAGATATTTAAGTAAATATAGTATTTTTGTTTTAAAAATTATAATAAATAAATTTATTATGAATATTATATAATTTTAAAAATTTTATTTTTAAAAAATATTATAGTGCACATTAAATTTTTTTTGAGAACATAGAATTAAAAATTTATGTTCTCAAAGAACAAAAAATTTTTTTCAGAAATTCTTCACTGGTCATAGCGAAGAGAAATGAAACGAAGAAGCAGACAAGTTGGCGAAAAAAGGGACAAAACTCTCCAATTTAGAGAATTTAAAACTAAAGAACAACATAAAGCTTGATGTTATTTCTATGTAAAAAGAAAGGTACATTAAAATACCACTTTATCTTTTCATCAAGCGAATCTTTGAGTTTAAAACTGGCTTGGATTTTCGATTCACAAGAGCTATAAAACACGTCGAACCAGACGAAAAGGTTGTTAAGCACTCTTGGTCACTGTTCTGAAAAGATTTAAAAGGAAAAATGGGAATCAGATGTAAATCAATGAAAACAAGCAAAAGAGTGGCTTTTAAATTGAAGTGCTTAACTAACAAAGTATCTACTTTATCAGTTCTCAAGCGAAGAAGATCAAATATCTATTCTGAAAGCAACTGCATTCGTTGTAAGCAAGAAGAGGAAGAAACACTCGACGATATGACCGAATATGAAAGTTACATATTGTATTGGCTTAATATCGAGGAAGCAGCCTTCTTAATCGCGCAAGAAAATATCTCACAAGAAATACTTTCAGAAATTGACAAAAATAATTTAAGGAAGGCCTTATTTGAAACGAGTAGAGCCAAAGTTCAAGAGCTTAGGAAAAGCATAATCTGGGGTCTTTTTTCACAAGAGGTGTTAGCAAGACTTCAAATTCTTCTGAACACAAGAAAAGCAAAGCTGGATTTTGTAGAATGTTACAAAGCTTTAGTAGAGAACGGTTTTCATGATCTAGTTTAGCAAACCTGTTGCATTACAGTAGCAAAATGGGAGTTTCAAATGGATATTATAAGAGAAAAAAAAAAAAGGAACATGATTCACACATTGGGAATGAAAGTGAAAAAGCCGTTCATTCATCTGAAGTGGCAGCTTTCGGCATTCCAGGTCCGTCCAACAGTATTTTAGTCATGAATACAAATGAAGGAGTGCCAAATCGGAAAGAAGGAATTGAAGTTGAAAAGAGGAGGTTGTTGAAAAAAATGATAGAAAATTTTATATTCAAAGGCATTAAGCCTTTTTGGATTAGTTTTTGACAGAGCTGACCACAATCCCTAGTTTTCCGTTGAAAACTAGTACGACAGGTCACATTTGGGCGTCTTTGAATAGCCGGATAATGCCGGGCTTGCAATTGGAGGGTTTATTATACACAAGTCTTAGATTAGTATATAAACTTATTAATGTAGCACCGACAAGACTATCAAAGATTAAAAAAAAAAATTAATGAAGTATTTTGTTGTTTTTCAAGTTGATAACATTTAGCTTTTGTTGTAGTAGCCATATTGATATAAACAAAAAATAAACTCTCAATTAAATTATTTGTATCAAATATTTATATATTTAAAAACTATTATAAAAAATAGAGTATATTCGATAAGAGCGCTAATATTTATTACCTAATATCCATTTACTATAGAGGCTTACCCCCATCCCCAGGTAAAATCTATAAATAGAATTTTAGCCAATCAAATTTAACTAAGGTAAGATTTTTTTGACCCCCACCCTCTAAAATATTACCTAATAAATGTTAGCGCCCTAATTAAAATCTTTATGCTTATTATTTGTATTTAGCCATTTTATAATTATTAGTTTTATACTTATGGACTATTACAATGTTTTAATAAATATTCTTTGCTTTTAGATATATAAGAAAATATAATGTTGTGTTTGTTCGTACACAATTTTTGCAAAAACTTTAGTATTAATTTTGTATAAACTGAAGACATACTTACATAGGTCCTAAGGCGGCAGCTATTATTTAGGGATAGAGTTAATTGACTATCTTGCTAGTAGCCTTAGAGTTTATTACTCACCACTTTACGGCACTTGTCGTTTAGAGACAAAGTTAATAGACTGTCTGCCGACAAGTTTAGAGTTTATCACTCACTGGTAGTAGGAAAAGCCTTCCTGGGGTGTCCGCCATAAGGTGAAAGTAGAGGCATATGAAGTTGATAAAGAAGAACCCACACTCTTTCCTTTTTACAAGTGAAACTTGTGTATCGGCCTCCCACTCGGTTTTTTCAAAAATTTTTCCAAAAAGTGGCGATTTCGGCTTACCTCCTCCAGAAGATCAATATTGTTTATATCTGAGAATGGAAATTCTAGTGCATGAAGTCACGAGAAGTCACGTGCTTGCAATGCTGCCAGGTGACCACGTGTTTTTGGCGAAGGACTAATGTCGGACGGATGGGATTAAATAAATTTTCGCTTGGTGGATCTCGACCTCGTAGAAGATGTAGGGTTACGTAGTTATATTCTTCATTATAATATAGCGCTGCAATCTTTTAAACTGTGCTGTATAATTTTTATAAGTTTAGTATAGACTTTGATTATACCTATCTAGATTTATTTTGTTTTCTTTCTTTTTTTCTTTTTCTGTTTTGTTTTTTTTTCTTTTCTTTCGTTTTTTCTTTTTCCCCTCTTTTTTATTTTTTTCTCTTTTATATTTTGTTGTTTTCTTTTTGTTTTTATCTTTTTCTCTTTTTTTTTACGTGCTCTTTGTGAAGAAGTTAAAATTTTAAGAAAAGAAAGGCGGTCTTGATATGGCATCCAACACCAGTCGGTGATTGAAGGAATAAAATCGAAAGGTAAATTCTGAGACCGGATTGAGACAAATGGTTGGTATAGCGGATTGCTTTGGGCAGGTAACTTAGTTATCGCTTGGAGAGTCTTTTTTACATAGAACGTTAGTAGTTATATATTGTATTTGTACAAGGCAGCTAAACTACATAGTTCATAATAAAAAAAGGCAAGATCGCTGAATGCAAAAAAAAAATGGTGTGTTTGTTATTAAAAACAATAGGACACATAAGGCTATCATTTGTACTAAGCCATTCTATAATATTTATTTAATACTGTCACTAATTTTTAATATTTTCGGTTTTTAGATAAGCACATAAAAAATATAAATAGTTGTATTTGTTACTATTTAACTTATTATTTTCAAAGCCTCTATAGCTATCTGAAATTACATCATTGTAACTTATTAAAAACTAGATAAATGCATAGCATTGTTTGTACGGAGCTAAATATTTATATAAATATAATAATTAAAAAATTTGCCATTTACAAAATAAAAGCATAGCATTGTTTGTCTAAAACTCATTTTATTTCTTGTACTATATAAATTTTATATATGTTCTAATTTATGGAATTAATAAGGGCGCTGACATTTATTACCTAATATCCATTTACTATAGGAGCTTACCCCCACTCCCAAATAAGATCTATAAATAGAATTTTGGCCAATCAAATTTAACTTAGGTAAGATTTTTCTTGACCCCCTACCCCCTAAAATATTACTTAATAAATGTCAGTGCCCTAAGAGGCATGCTATAAATCACATAATATTTTTACTTATCCACAAACTCATATAATCATGAAAAAATTTTTTCTTGTTATTTTTTTATATGTTACGACCAGTGAAGAATATTTAATGTTCTCAATGTTCTCAAAAACATTTAAAAAAATTTAAGAACACTACAGTTAGAAATTATGTTCTCTTTTGAGAACAAGCTAAAAACATAAAATTTATAATTTATGTTCTCATAAGATATATATAAAATTAATAATAATAAGAAAAGTGCAATGAATCACGTAATTTTCTAGGCCTATCACATCCTATATATATATATAGTATAAATAACCAATAATATTGAAGTAAAATTGATTTTTAGTTAATCGCAGATAGTTGCTACATAGTAAAGTCTAAATTTTACTAAGAAAATCGATTAAAATCACTTAAGTAAACTTATTCAATATGTCAAAATACACTTACTACAAAATTTTCATAAATATTGGAAAACTTTTTATTAATTGACTTTTAATTTTTACATTCATTGTATATATTTTTTTAAAAAATTTTAATTTTTCTGTTGAATGTAAAAATCAAAAGTCAATTAATAAAAAGTTCTTTAATACTTATGAAAATTTTGTGGTAATATATTTTGACCTGCTGAATAAGTTTCATTAAGTGATTTTAATCAACTTGCTTAGTAAAATTTAGACTTTACTATGTAGTGACTTATGTTGATTATAGAGTATCTTATTTTTAGGTCAAAGATGTTTTTGAGTTTTTTTAAATATTATAAAATTTGATTGGTCAATAGTCCTATCACTAGAGGGGGTCAGGACCTATGTAAACCCTTATTATATAATTTACTGCACTTCCCTTACTGAGTGAATTTTTTCACAACAAAATTTAATTAAGACAAAAGTTTATAATAAAATGTGAATTAATACTCTTAATTATTTTTTAATGATCAAAGTTAATGGTCCTTCTTATAAAAAATTTAATTTTGGGTTGGGCCCCATAGTCTAGTGGTCTAGATGCTTAACCCTCACAGCCAAGGTCTTTGGTTCGAATTTTACTAGAAGCGGTTTCTAGAAAAATTTCGGATATAAGACCCTGTGAAAGTCCATGTGAAGTACGAATCTGGTTTTAGGAATTTCCGGAAGGAGATCCATTGTGGAGGGTTGGCACCATAGATGACAGTTCAGTTACACAAAGGTTGTACGAGTAATTCCTTGGCAGGCAAGAGCAAGGTAGCACCAACAACCCTAAGGCGGTCTTGGGATCTTGATTGGGAGAGTAGCACAACTGTAACACAAACCTAAGTGGTGAGAAAAGTAGTGAACACAAAGGGTTCTGTGGTAAAAAATTTGCCTAAACTGGATAAGGAACACCTCTGGTACCGGTACCAAACCTAAATTGGAAGGAAACTACTACTATAGAGATAGATCTGCAAATTGGGAATACGAACAAAATGACGAACCACCCGGTAGGAAGTACAATGTATGAAATAAAGCTCCCTGGCCTAACCAACAGTAAAATACCAACCGCTCTACAAGAAGTTGGAAGTAGTACAGAAATGTATTACGAAATCCAGTTGGGTTTAGCTGTGTCACATAGGAGGAGTGAGAGCTAGCTTGCTGAGGATAGGGGTGGTTCTAACTCAGGCCAGTTACACAAAAAAGCCGGTGCTCACCTACCTTTAGAGGAAGTATCTGCTAACCAATCCAGATAGCATATCTGCAGTAATATACGATAAGATTACTAAGAGTAGTGGGCAAAGCTTAGCTTGTGCCCCTACCAGTGCATGGTTAATCTCAGGACACCAAGGTTTAGGAAGTAACCGTGAGGTTACGATCGTCTGGGCAAGGCCCTTGCATCTACTTGGAAGTATAGGATCGGCAATATGAGAAAAGCGAGAAATATAGTAAATAGCGGAATAACAAAATAGGGAGTAGTCCAAAAATTCAGGTTATACAGAAAATGGGGTATGGAAAGCTCTGGTAGGTTTAGGTCACAGATAGTCAAGAATGTCTGAGTCTCTTGTACTTAATATAGTATAATATTGTATCACATAATATATACAAACATGTGGGGGTGAGTCAGTAGAAAAGGGACAAATCATTTTTAGTAAAATTTTTTAATTTTTAAACTAAAATATCTTGACAACTATTTAATCAAATTTGCTAAAAAATTTTTTATTTTAATTTTGAAATTATATAGAATTAAAATAAAAAATATTTTTTAAATTTATTAAGATAGTTGTTAAAATATTTAAGCTTAAAGTCAAGAAAACTTTTACTTAGAAAAAATTTGTCCCTTTTTTACTGACTCACCCCATATACTTAATAATAAAGTCTTCGAGGCACGACCTCACCTTAAAAAAAAAAAAAAATAAATAAAAAATTTAATTTTCAAAAAGTTTATGATTTTTGGGATTTTTGGGCTAGTTCTCCTCATTTTTAATTATAGATATTTAAGTAAATATTATTTTTGTTTTAAAAATTATAATAAATAAATTTATTTTGAATATTATATAATTTTAAAAATTTTATTTTTAAAAAAATATTTAGTGCACATTAAATTTTTTTTGAGAACATAAAATTAAATATTTATCATATTAATGAACGAAAACTTTTTGAAAAAATCTTTACTGATTACGACATAATCATATTTATTCAAATTAAAACTTAGCTGACAACTCCCTACAAATCATGATCATAAATTGCCAGATAACACCAATATTGGACAAAATTTCAAATACAGTAATTTGGCAAATAATTGGCTAAACATGCCGCAGAGCAGCACGTGATCACTTGCCAAATTACTGTTATTCTACAATTTTTGACCAACATTGTATACTTAGTAGGCACCCTTATTCATGTATGGTGTGATCACCCTATTTCAATTCTGATTGGTTAATATAATGACTAATTTTTTATAATATATAGGTGAGTCAGTAGAAAAGGAACAAATTATTTTTAGTAAAACTTTTTTAATTTTTAAATTAAAATATTTTAATAACTATTTAATCAAATTTGCTAAAAAATTTTTTATTTTAATCTTGAAATTATATAGAATTAAAATAAAAAAAATTATTAAATTTATTAAAATAGTTGTTAAGATATTTAAGCTTAAAGTCAAGAAAACTTTTACTTAGAAAAAATTTGTTCCTTTTCTACTGACTCATCACCATATTATACAAATATAGATAATATTAAATAACTTGTGATCTACTAGTCCATTTTGGATGATTTTACTACCAAAATAATCATCTTAATGAGACAATTCTAATAAGCCAAAAATCATCAAAATCCAATCACAGGGTCACGAGATTGCTAAGATTTTGTATTATTTTATATATATTTTAAAAATAAATTTTAAGATATATATATCAGATATATAAAATAAAACAAAACCTTAGTAATCTTGTGACTCTGTAATTGGATTGCGATAAATTTGGGCTTGTTAGAATCGTCTTATTGAAACGATTATTTTGGTAGTAAAATTGTCCAAAACGGACAGTAGATTAAAGGTTTTTTTTTTTTTTTTTAAGGGCAATCTTGCCTTTATTATTTGGGATATGAGTATAACATTCTAGGATTTTTAGACTACAGCCTATATTCCCCCCCTTTCACAATAAAGACTCGTCTGGTTACCGAAGTACCTAAACGCGATCTGCCGCAGTCAAGAATAGTCTCAAATTTTGGTCTTCTAATGCATAGAACACTTTAAATTATTACCGACATGCTTTTGCTAGCTTTGTCAGGATCACACCCTTTCTTTAAAATTTTTCCTTCTTCATACAGGACAAAATGAAAAAGATAGAAAGTACCAATGAACTACCAAAAAAACGAAAAGCTAAAAACACGTGACTGATACAAAAAAGAAAAAACATAAGAAAAGAGACCAATCCTGACCGGGAAAAGAAAAAAGAAAAAAAAAACAAAGAAAAAAATGATAAAACTGACAAATACTACATTTAAAAATTATATAGCACTGCGTAAGGAATCGGCTCACCTAAGTACTATACAGTCTAACCCCGCAATAGTCACATCCGAAATTGACACAATCGCGTTATAATTACATAAAAATTTTTATTCAAATTTTTTATTAGTAATTTTTACTCGCTATAATCACATATTAGTAAATTTCATAATAGTCACTATCACATAAAATTTTATATTTAATACAAACCGTTCTCTTATAAAAGATACTTGCTATAATCACACTATAATATGTGTAACCTTTAAAAAAATCTTTTTAAATTAATAAGATTTAAAGTTAGCTATGCCGTAATATGTGTAACCAACTTACATCAAACAAAAAGTAGATCGCACATTTTTTTCCCACGAAGATCTAATCTATTTTTTACTAAGCATCATGCCAAAGGAAAAAGAAAACACTAAAAAGCGTACCAAACTTACAGCTATACAAAAAAAAAGTATTCAAAAGAAAAAAAAAAATAACCCCAATTTAAAAGATGAGGAAATTGCTACAGAATTTAATTGTGATCGAAGCACTGTATCTAAAATTCTTAAACAAAAAAAATGGTTTGAGGTACAAGAGACATCACAAATTTCAAATGCTCTTAAAATAGCTAGTCCTAAATTTCCTCAAGTTGAAAAAGCTCTTGAAATATGGATTGGTTCTGCTGAACAACAAAATCTTATTATTTCTGGTAATATAATTTGCCAAAAGGCACTTCAGTTTGCAACATTATTAGGTATTTCAGAAGAGAAATTCAAGGCATCTCAGGGATGGCTTGCACGGTTTAAAGCTAGAATAGGTCTTTTCAATCATCAGATTTATGGAGAAGCAGAAAGTGCTCCTATTGAATTTCTTCCACAATTTTGAGAAGAGTTAAAAGTTCTCTTAGCAACTTATGAACCACAAAATATTTTTAATGCTGATGAATGTGGCTTATACTATCGTATGGATTCTAAGTATACTCTTTCAACAACTGCGAAAAGTGGTAGAAAAAAAGACAAAACAAGAATTACTATTCTTTTTACGGCTAATGCAGATGGTACTGAAAAACTTGCACCCCTGGTTATTAATACATTCAACATGCCAAATGCATTTCGTAATGCAAACATTACTTCTCATAATCAACTGCCTGTCGATTATTACCATAATGAAAGTGCATGGATGTGCCAAGATATATTTCAGGTTTTACATATTATAATTATTTATTTTTTATTATTAATAAATTATTTAAGGTTATTTTTTTTAGAAATATCTTCGCAATTTACAAAGAATATTTCAAATTCAAGATTGAAAAATTTTGTTACTTATTGACGGTGATTCCTCTCACAAAGTTGATTTTAATGAATACCCAAATATTCACGTATATATTTTACCTCCTCATACTACTTCCCATTTGCAACCAATGGATGCAGGAGTCATTAATGCCTTCAAGGCATATTACAAACGCCTTTATATTCGTAAGGTTATTTGTGACTTTGATATAGGTATCGAAGAGCCATACAAAATAGATGTTCTTTAGGCAATTCTATTAGTAAAGGATGCATGGGATACAATAAGCGCAGAAACCATAAAGAACTGCTGGCGTCATACTGGAATTCTGCCCAGTTTCCGAAGTTATTGTAGCACAACATGAGGCTCAAGATATTATTGATTTAACTGTTAATACTGACATCCGACAACTTACACAAGGATATCTCGATAATAATGATTTTGTTACTACTGAAGAAATTATGGATAATAATAGAATTATAGAATTTATTATCAACCCAAATGTTGATAATAAAGTAAACAATGCAGTAGAAGAAGAACCTAGGATTAGTTTTACTGAGGTTATTTTAATTTACCTTTTTTTTTTTTTTTTACATATTTTGAAAAACCCGAAGTCAATTTTTCCTGACAATGTTCAAATTAGTAATGCCTGACGAAATGACAAAACCTAATGAAACTATAAGTTTCGTCAAGCTTCGTCAATGATGAAACTTGACGAAACTTTATGGTTTTGTCAGGTTTTGTCATTTCGTCAGGCATCATTACGATATTTTAATCTTTAAATTATTATTTTTAAGGCCAAACAGAACCTAAATTTACTTCTTAAATTTGTCCGCCAACAATCACTACAACCTGATGGCTTTATCAAAAAAAATGATGAAGCTTTTTTTCGAGATTTTATTTTACGAACCCATAGGGCTTTTGCTAAAACAACGAAGCAAGGCATCCTTGAAAACTTTTTGTAAGTTTAATTTTCATATTTGTTCAGTATAAATATTAAAAATCGGTATTATTTGATTCAATTCATAATAATTGATTTAGGTCTGCAAGTGGCCCATCCACGATTTCATAAATCGCTTTAATGCCGTCTTATTAGATTTTTTGTTGTGTAATGTCATACTGTATGCTTAACTAAGTCCGGAACAATTAAATTGCAAGATGCTTTGATTCGGATATCTAATTGAATGTATTTCTTTAATTTTTTTATCAAGATTATATATAGTTTATATAGTTAGTTTATTAAATTTGGTTTAATAATAAACATATATTTCTAACCATATATACATACCCTGCAACAATTTGAAGTGAAAAAGTGTTAAATAGTGAACATAAAATAACTTTTCGGATTAATCACATCCTCGCTATAGTCACATGAATTCCCCGATTTGATGGTGTGACTATTGCGGGGTTAAACTGTATGTACATAAAAGAAAGAAAAAAAAAGACTACGCCTAATAGAACTTTCTAGAAAGAAATTTCATGCGGATTACTCCAAAACATCTCACGTGTCATTCATTGTTTATCTCAAAGGACCCGATTTCACTTGTGACTTGATTCCAATATGGCAGGCGCATTCCCAATATGGACAAAGTAAACATTGCTGATCTTTTGGAGGGGGTAAACTCAATCGCCCACTTTTTGGTAAAATTTCGAAAAGTCCAAAGGGCGAGAGACGATACTTGTATCCAAAGTTTAAGGAGTGTATATCCAAGATAAACCTCATTTTTTTGTTGTTCTCTACTGTTTTTCCACAGGTCCCTTCGTCGACGAAGAAAAAAATGTTTGTTTCTCCACCAAAATTTCGCATACAAGGGCACCACCTTCTGCCAGTTATCTTGTAGGCCGATGCTTTTGGCTTGCATGCCGAATATACAAAGGAGTCCCCTGTTTAGATAGTTGACCTCTGTAAAAACCGTTTCCTGTGTTATTCTACTATACATTAAGTATAAGCAACGCTCCAACAAAAAACTTTTTGTTTTTCCTTCTGTTGGAAAATTTGGTCCAGGTGATCGTTGGAAAGAGTTAAATCGGATTAAAGGTTATTTAATATTAAAAATTATATATACTGTATTATATATTTTATTTAATATTAAATAATCTTTGATCTACTGGTCCATTTTGAATGATTTTATTACTAAAATGATCACTCAATGGATGATTCTAACAAGCCCAAAATCATCGAAATCCAATCATTGGGTCACGAGATTGCTAAAGTTTTGTTTTATTATATATATATGGGGTGAGTCAGTAAAAAATAGACAAATCATTTTTAATAAAATTTTTTAATTTTTAAACTAAAATATCTTGACAACTATTTATCAAATTTGCTAAAAATTTTTTTATTTTAATCTTAAAATTATAGAATTAAAATAAAAAAAAATTTATTAAATTTATTAAAATAGTTGTTAAGATATTTAAGCTTAAAATTAAGAAAACTTTTACTTAGAAAAAATTTGACCCTTTTCTACTGACTTACCCTCATATATTAATATTTTATTTTAAGATATATATAAAATAATACAAAACCTTAGCAATCTCGTGACTCTGTAATTGGAGTTCGATGATTTTGGGCTTGCTGGAATTGTTTCATTGAGACAATCATTTTGGCAGTAAAATCGTTCAAAACAGACCAGTAAATCAATGGTTACTTAATATTAAATAAAATATATATAATATATATAATTTTTAATATTAAATAACCTTCGATCTAGAGTGTGGTAATATAGAAAAGCTGTCTGGTTGTCACCCTCCAAGCAATAGGTCTAGAGTTCAAATCCCACTGGAGACGAATTGAGAAATAGATCTGTGTTATGGTAACATTTGTTCATAGATCAGTCGGGTATATTACCTGTAATCTTGGTACTACCATCTTGAATGAGAGCATTAGCGTAGTTGTGTAAGTTACACAAATAAATCCAAGGGACCAGAACAACTGAAACCCATTTGGCAAGCTCCGAGCAAGGAGGTAAGGAAGATTCTTCTACGGTGCTACAGAAGACTCTTAACTGGAAACTGGAGAACTGAACAGAACATACCTTATGGCAAGAGAGGACACCAACCTGGCTGCCGGAGTCATACCGGAGAAAAAGAACCTATGTTTCAGAAGTGGGTACCAAGGAAAGGAAGTCCATTGGCACATAAAGCCAGGCAGACCAATCCTTCCAGGCCAACTAGCTTGGTAGTTTGGAAGGGATCAGTATAAAGTTGGGGTGTCAGATGTGAGTACTGGGATCAGAATGAACCTTGCAAGGGCAGACAAAACTAACCGATCAACAAAAAGGGAAGCATGGAGGCGTATACATGTCAAAGCCCAACAGAGCTCTGGGTGTACCCATATGGGAGTCTTAGAACGTTAAGAGGATCTGGGACCACCAGTAATAGGTATAGCTGGTATAAGTGCATGTAGTGGTAAATTGGGTTGGCCGAGCCTCATGATGCCATCCAACTATATCAGGGACTGGAAGCTTTAGCGAAACATGCCTGGATACTCGTCACCATAGCGGGAAGTACAGTCATTCACATATTTCTGAATTCAGAACGTTAAATTCTGGGTCTCCAAGTCGCAGGAAAATCGGCTAGTTGCGGCAATATGCAAGCTTGAGATACTTATCCAATGTGGTAGAGACAGCTGCATGACTTGAGATACAACTCCCGAGAAGTACGCTAGTAAGGAACTGGGTATACCAATTTGGAAGCAGAAAGCGCCTACCTGGAATTATATATACCAAATTGGAAGTAATGATATTAGGAAATATGGATAAAGTGGTGGACATGTAAATACTATGGTTGGTTGGGAAAAAGGGATATCCAAAAACCAGGCTAACTATATAAATGGGAATATGGTAGGCTCTGGTAGGTTTAGGTTATGGATAAATTAGTCCAAGTCTTAGTATTTAGTAGATAGTATAATAATTGTAAGCAATATATATTGTAATGATTAATATACACTCAATAAAGTCCAGAGACATGACCTCACCTTAACATTAAAAAAAAAAAAAACCTTTGATCTACTAGTCTGTTTTGGACGATTTTACTACCAAAATGATTATCTCAATGAGATGATTTTAATAAATCCAAAATCATCAAAATCCAATCAGAAGGTCACAAAATCGCTAAGGTTTTGTTTTATTTTATATATCTGATATAAGGGGCATACCATTTATTATATAATTTTTATTATAGATACATGGTCAAAGGTGGTGATTACGTCTATATATTATATTAACTAATTCAAATTAGATAAAGTGATTATACTATATATGGATGAGGGTAACTACTAAGTAAAATATTACGTAATAAAATGGCACACTCCTAACTTAAAATTTATTTTAAAACATATATTAAATAATACAAAATCTTAATAATCTTGTAACGCTGTAATTGGATTTTGATAATTTTGGGCTTGTTAGAATCGTCTCATTGAAATGATCATTTTGGCAGTAAAATTATCCAAAATGGACCAGTAGATCAAAAGTTACTTAATATTAAATATTGCGAATGATCATGAAATTGGATTATTGTAAAATCTATGTGATCTCTGTATTATCAGATTTCTTAAAATTTCTGTAAATCGTGCAAACAATCGATCTAATCGATCTACATTACGTAATCAAACCAATCGAATGTTATAACTAGAACCCTACTAGGGGTTTAAACACTTTTACAGTGGCGTATGGGAATTAATCAATTGGAGAATGTAAATTTTGATCGTCTTAGATTAGTCCAATATTAAAACAAAACACGTGTTCAAAAAGAAAAAAAAGAAAAGAGTGAAAATACTCAAAAACTAGTGTTTAAATCGGGCTTAAAAACTATATAAAAATATCTAGAATGCGATTTTACATATAGATAGTGATCCTCTAAGGCTATATTCACGAACCCTAACCCTAACCTTAACAATAAAGCCAAAAAGTTAATCCAAATATGCCACACCACGTAATGGTCACGTTACTGCAAAAGTGTCTAGACTCCTGGTGGAGCCTATAACCAGGGGTTCAATACATGCCTATATGCTATATAAATCACATTCTTGATAATATCTATATAAAAGACCTTCTAACTGTATCAAAAAGATGACCCTAACCCTAAACATGAGTCAAAAAGTTTTTTTTGTTAGTGGTTTTATAGACTCTAACCCTAAACACGAGGCAAAAAATTTTTTTTTTGTTAGTAGTTTTATAGACTCTTTTTTGCCTCGCAATTAGGGTTAGGGTTAGGTTGCCTTTTTGATACAGTTAGAAGGTCCTTTATATATAGATATCAAGAATATGATTTATGCATACCGATCAGTTATAGCATTTGATTAATTATGTAGTGTAAATTGATTAGATTGATTGTTTACATGATTTTGATGATATGGCAATCATGTAGATTTCATGATAATCCAATTTCATGATCATTCACGACATTAAATAATATATATATTATATATATTATCTACCGTATATGTGATTTAATGGACATTTGTTTTAATTAGTTAAAAAATGTAATTAAGTAAACAATAAAAATGTAAACAAGTAAACAAATATGCAATATAGATAGGGTTGGGGGCACAGGAGCATGGGCATGCCTCTAGGGCATGCCTGTAGGCATGCCAAACTGCAAAAGGCATGCCAAGTCACATGATACAATTATTCAATCCTATTGGTCAAAAATCAAATACTCTACAATAGCAATTTTATTCTTTATTTTTATATTAAACAAAAAATCGGGTTTGGGTCAAAATCCCGACAAACACAATCCCGACAGGTCATAATTCCGACAAAAAAATCCCGACAATCAAAAATCCTGACAATCAAAAAAAGCTTTCCTTGAGCAACTTTACTATAAAATCAACTAAACCAAACTCTAGCCTAGGCGCTCACCCTAACCCTATCCTAAACACTTACCTAACCCTAACCTAACTTAAATAAATTTAATGATTTTTTTTGTTGTCGAGATTTTCAGGATTTTTATTGTCAGGATTTTTTTGTTGGGATTATGGCCTGTCGGGATTTTGACCTGCTCCCCAAAAAATCTTTTAGATATTTACTCTTGCAATTAATAACAAGCACTGTTGGTTTGTTAATTTTTTTTATACTACACATATTCATTTTAATCTGATTTCATTTTAATCTGTCACAATAATTCTATAAAATAATGGTTATAGTAAACTTATTCGTTTAGCTATCTCGTATCTAAACTTATAAATTATTTGATCCAAAAGCCCATCTCATTCCAAATAACATGCACCTTACAAAAATAATGAAGTACCTCAATAATAAAAGCCCAAATTGCATATGTATACATTAAACCTAATACTTTATAGTTTTCATAGTATTGCGTATATCAAAAAAGATATATGACAATTATTTATGCCAAGTTTGGGGTATCTTAAAAAGTATCCACCTAATAAAATAAGGCTTGAAAAAAAAGCTAAGCTTGAAAAAGATGTATTTAATGATCTTCAATGAACGTCTATATAGTAAATTATATAAAATATTTGGGTTAGCTATGGGTTTTTAAGCTATAATTATAAACGATTTTGATTGGTTAATTTGGCATCATGTGATTTATTTGGGCATGCCCATAGGGCATGCCTACTAAGGCATGCCAATTTTTTTACCTGTGCTCCCAACCCTAAATGTAGATTATTATATAAATTTAAATATTTAATATAATTTAATCTAATAAATATATTTTTAATAAGGGCTGTAACAAATAAAACAAATAACTTATTATGTTAAATCCATTTACTATGAGAGTACCTAGTGTGTAACCTACATAAGATGATTCTGATTGGTCAATTTAAAAAAAACTTATCAAATTTTTAATAATAGATTATAATTTTGAGCTCTAAATAAACATTTAAAATATGCTGAAATAATGTATTTTTGCATGTTGAAAAGTTTATTTAATGCCTAAAGTTATAATTAATTAGTAAAATTTTGCATAATGCAGAGTTTTTTATATTTTTATTAATAAAAATATAGAAACTTCTGCATTATGCAAAATTTTACTAATCAATTATAAATTTTGGCTTTAAATAAACTTGATCAGTACCAAAAAATACATTATTTTAGTATATATTCTTCTAATTTTCTTAATTTTTTAAATAAAGATAAGCAAAAATGCATTTTTGATAAAAATTTACCAATTTTACTCATCTTTATTTCAAAAATTAAAGAAAATAAATAATTATATACCGAAATAATATAGTTTTTAGTGCTGAACAAGGAACAAGTTTACTTAGGGCTCAAAGTTATAATTCATTAGTAAAATTTTGCATGATGCTGAATTCTTTATATTTTTATTAATAAAAATATAGAAAATTCAGCATCATGCAAAATTTTACTAATGAATTATAACTTTGAGCCCTAAGTAAGCTTGTTTAGCACTAAAAAATACACCATTCCGGTATATATTCTTTTAATTTTTTTAAATTTTCAAATAAAGATGAGTAAAATTGGTAAATTTTTATCAAAATGTAATTTTGCCCATTTTTATTTGAAAATTTAAAAAATCAAAAGAATATATACCGGGATGGTGTATTTTTTAGTGCTGAACAAGTTATAATTCATTAGTAAAATTTTCCATTATGCTGAATTTTCTATATTTTTATTAATAAAAATCTAGAAAATTCAGCATCATGCAAAATTTTACTAATGAATTATAACTTTAAGCCCTAAGTAAACTTGTTTAGCACTAGAAAATACACCATTCCAGTTGATTTTTTTAAATTTTCAAATAAAGATGGGCAAAATTACATTTTGATAAAATTTTACCAATTTTACTCATCTTTATTTGAAAATTTAAAAAAATCAAAAGAGTATATACTGGAATGGTGTATGCTTTGGTGCTGAACAAGTTTACTTATGGCTCAAAGTTATAATTCATTAGTAAAATTCAGCATCATGCAAAATTTTACTAATGAATTATAACTTTGAGCTCTAAGTAAACTTGTTTAGTACTTAAAAATATACTATATAGTATGTATTTGTATTTTATGATACTTAAAATTTAAATCTATTAGTGATATATTGTATTGTACTGTAAATGATAACAATGTCCCATTTTTCCTTGGCGCCACTCAAATCAAATAAAACAAAGATTAGACAAAAATTAGTACAGTACTTTTTTAGACATTTTTACAAATTTTATACAAATCGTTTTTATAGGGCGCCAATTGTCGAATAGTAACATGTTTTTAAGTTAATCATTCTAATGTTATTTATATCTTTGCTAATATTTGCTAATCCATTACGAAAATATAAAGATCTATATCCTAAAATGTTGGTATGTGCTTGGAGTGTCTTAGTATTTGGTGATTTTTTAACATTAATAATTATTAAAATCTTTATCATCAAGGCAATCATTTGAAAGCTTTTCAAAGAAAAAACTACTATTTTTTAGGGGTAGTAAGTATTATCAAATAGTTATAGCTATTGGCCAAAGACGATTTAAGTTCCAAACATGTTTCAATCCAAGCTAGTCCTAAAACCCAATCTTATGAAGTATTGTGGTTAATACTCTAGAAAGTCCCAAAGCCCAAACAAGTATGGTTTAGACGGCAACCATACTGTAGTTGTGTAGCTTGTACACGTGATCTGCAATAAGATCTAATTGCCAAACGCAGTAAACGTGTTAAAAATCCCGATATGCATCCATAGTACTATATTTATCTGAATTGTTTAACCAAACATCCCTCTTAATTAGTTGAATTGAATTGTAGTATTTACTATTTTCTGCTTCATATTCAATCGCATAAAGTTAGACCGGTATGTACAAAATATATACGATGGTACTGTACATACTTTCATTTTGTTTTTCGACCAAGGTAATATATACTAAAAAAAAATTATGGCAAACGTACAAGAAGAATGGCTTGAAAAAGCTATTGACGAAAGACATATTAATTATATTGATTATAATAAATTTACAAATCCTCTTGTAATCGGTATTGGAGGTTTTGGAAAGATTCTTAAATGCGAGTGGAGAAACAGTAGATTAACAGTTGCTCTAAAATGTCTTAAAGCTGATACAATCGTCAACGAAAGAATCATTAAAGATTTTATTTATAAGGTATTATTTATTATACTAAAACTTTAATGGCATCTTACAACAGAAAAATAACTTTTTATAATTCATGCACGTAATTAGCTTAAACTATTGCGAAGTGTTTCTAATCATCAAAATGTTATTGCATTTTATGGAGTAACGAAAGGTAAACAAGCAATTTTTATTTTGAAGTATAAATAAAGTAATAATATATTAACCAATAATATTGTTAAATTGAATATATAGATAATGATGGACATTATAATATGGTTTTACAATACGCTGACGGTGGAACTTTACGAGACTACTTAATGACAAATTTTACGAAATTACAATGGACATATAAACTATGCATGACTAAGGACATAGCACTCGGCCTTTTATACTTACACGATAATAATATTATTCATAGAGATTTGGTAAATATAGTGTTATCTATATTTTACATATCTTGTTTATCAATTTACCAATGCGTTATTCAATCATTATATTTTAATGATTTAGCATTCAAAAAACATCCTAATTCATTAAAGACAACCAAAAATTACAGATTTCAGACTATCAAAGCAGATTAATGAAATTACTTCAAACTCAAATGCTCATGGAATGCCTGCATATGTCGAACCTCAATGCCTTGTTAATGACAAATATAAACATAGTACAAAATCTGATGTCTATAGTTTTGGAGTAATTCTCTGGGAAATTTCAAGCGGAAGACCACCATTTCCATCCTTTGAATCAGTACTTTCTCTTGCTGTCTATATTTATAAGGGAAATAGAGAAAAACCTATAGAAGGTACACCATTTCAATATATTAAACTTTATAAACGATGTTGGGATAATGATCCTGCCGATCGACCAGAAACAAGTTTAATTTTTAATACTTTAAAACAAATTAATCCTAACGAAACGTCGAGTCAATATCATCCTATTGAAGCATCAGCTCAATTTTTTGAGAATTTGAGAAAGGAAGCACATGAATTTTTTGAGCCAGGCAAATTTCTCAAAGCTTTAGAACTTTTCGAGAAAATACTCAAAAACTGTCAGCTAAGTCCTGAAGATCAAGTAAATGCTATAGCTTGGGATCTTTCTCGCAACCGTGGATTTGAAAATTTAAGTGAGTTAATAATGGCACTTTGCAAGAACACCACGTTGACTTCATTGAATCTTGGTTCAAATGAACTTGGATCTGTAGGAGGAAAATTGTTATCAGAAGTACTTTGCAAGAACACTATGCTAACTTCTTTAATTCTTAAAGATAATAATCTCGGTTCAAAAGGGTGAAAATTATTATCAGAAATGCTTTGCAAGAACACAACGCTGACTTCTTTGGATCTTGATTCAAACGAACTTGTATTTGAGGGGGGAAGAGCATTGGCAAGTGCACTTTGCAAGAACACTACGCTAACTTTCTTAAATCTTGAAAATAATAATCTTGGATCAGAAGGAGGAGAAGTGTTAGCAGATGCGCTTTGTAGTAATAGCTCACTGACTTTTTTGAATATTCGATCCAATAATCTTGGATTAAGCGGAGGATACGTATTAGTTGAAGCTCTTTGCAAGAACACCACGCTAAAAAATTTAGATATTTGTGACAATAATCTTAAGGGAGGAGAAACAATAGTAGATGCACTTTGTAAGAACACTGCACTAACTTCTTTGGATCTTTGTGAGAATGGACTTGGATCAAAAGAAGTAAAAATATTAGCAGATGCACTTTGCAACTTTACCACGCTCACTTCTTTGAATCTTTACAATAATAACCTTGGATCAGAAGGAGGAAAAACATTAGCAGATGTACTTTGCAAGAACACCATGTTGACTTCATTGGATCTTGGTTCAAATGAACTTGGATTTGAGGGAGGAAAAGCATTAGCAAGTGCATTTTGCAAGAACACCACGCTTACTTCCTTAAATCTTGAAAATAATAATCTTGGATCAGAAGGAGGAGAAGCGTTAGCAGATGCACTTTGCAAGAACACCACGCTTACTTCCTTAAATCTTGAAAATAATAATCTTAGATCAGAAGGAGGAGAAGCATTAGCAGATGCACTTTGTGTAACAGCTCACTGACTTTTTTGAATATTCGATCCAATAATCTTGGATTAAGAGGAGGATACTTATTAGTTAAAGCTTTTTACAAGAACACCACGCTAAAAAATTTAGATATTCGTGACAATAATCTTAAGGGAGGAGAAGCAATAGCAGATGCACTTTGTAAGAACATCACACTAACTTCTTTGAATCTTTATTTGAATGGACTTGGATCAAAAGAAGTAAAAATATTAGCAGGTTTGCTTTGTAAGATTTTCACGAGCACTTCTTTGGATCTTAGTTGGAATGACCTTGGACCCAAAGAAGAAAAAGCATTAGCAGATGCACTTTGCAAGAACTCCATGCTGAAAAATTTGAATCTTCGGCAGAATAAACTTGGATCAGAAAGAGGGAAAGCATTAGCAGATGCATTTTGCAAGAACTTCACACTGACTTCTTTGAATTTTGAAGAAAATAATCTTGGATCAGAAGGAGGAAAAGCATTAGCAAATGCACTTTGCGAGAACTCCACACTGACTTTTTTGAACTTTGAAAATAATAATCTTGGATCAGAAGGAAGAAAAGCATTAGCAGATGGACTTTGTAAAAACTCCACACTAACTTCTTTGAATCTTATAGATAATAATATTGGATTGGAAGGAGGAAAAGCATTAGCTGATGCACTTTGCAAGAATTTCACACTAACTTTTTTGAATCTTGGTCGTAATGGTTTTGGATCAGAAGAAGGAAAAGCTTTAGCAAATGCGCTTTGCAAGAACTTCACACTGACTTTTTTGAATCTTTTGAATAATAATCTTGGATCAGAAGGAGGAAAAGCATTAGCAGATGCACTTTGCAAGAACTCTACACTGACTTCTTTGAATCTTCGGAAAAATAATGTTGGATTAGAAGGAGGAAAAGCATTAGCAAATGCACTTTGCAAGAACTCCATATTGACTTCTTTGAATCTTGAAAAAAATAATCTTGGATCAGAAGGAGGAAAAGCTTTAGCAGATGCACTTTGCAAAAACTCTACACTAACTTCTTTGAATCTTGAAGATAATAATCTTGGATCAGAAGAAGGAAAAGCATTAGAAGATGCACTTTGCAAGAACTTTATACTAAATGATTTGAAAATTTATTATGAAAATAATATTGGTTTTAGATTGACATCAGTTAATTCAAATCTTAAAATAGAATAAAGTAGTTATATTGATTATATAATTAATATAAAGGTTGTAAATTAATAGATATATTTTAAATTATTAAATAAAATAAAGAATTAATATTTATTAAAATAATAAAATAGTAATTTGTAGTAAATAAATATATATATATGGGCCGGTGCAAAAATGTAGATACACAAAAATCATTATACAAAATATGTCACTGATTAAAAACGTGACGATCTATCAATTCGCATTTAAAAATTACAAAAAAGGTAAGTGATAATCTAAATCTTTAGTTGATTTTTTTTTGTTTTTAAGCAGAATGGATGATTTGAAAAAAGACAAAGGCGCGATAACCCTTAACGAAAAAAGATGATTCTCAGCACTCATAAGTACTTTTTTGAATATCGTCAGGGCCAGAAGCAACCAGAACACATACAACTACGCAAGCTTGTTGCCACAGTTCTAGGAATTGGCGAGGCTACAGTTGCGCAGGTAATTGCTGAAGGAAATAAGAGTGAAAATAAACAATTAACAGTACCCAAATTACCTGGTCGCCAAAAAAAAAACTTAAACCAAATGTTTCCGAAGTTATACGCGATTTGGTTATGTCTGCAAACTCCGCTGGCCTCTCTTTTTCTACACCTGTGCTGTAGCAAAAACTTGAGGAAGAAGGTCATAAGTTTTCAAAATGGCAGTTGCTTCGAATTTTACATGTTTTAGGGTATTTTTACGGGCATGGTGAACGTCGTAATATATTGTATGAGTCAGCTGAAAATGTAGCTTTTTGTAGCTACTATTTGAGATGGCGTTTTAATAATTTGCAAGATATGGTCCGGTGCAAAAACATTTGTACACCAAATAAAAATTAATAAAAAATTTTTTTGTATATAAACTTAATAATTTTTTTAAAACATATGCTCCAATTTTTGGAATTTATACGTAGATCTTATTTTTTAAAACTTTAAAGTTAAATAATTTTTGATCTACTGGCCCGTTTTAAATGATTTTACTACCAAAATGTTTGTCTCTTTGAGACGATTCCAATGAGCCCAAAATCATTAAAATCCAATCACAGGAACACGAGAAAATGCGCTGTCAAATAGGTGACGCACCTCTAGGGTTGTACAATTGGTTAGACATAGGTCTAACCAATTGTACAACTCTAGAGGTGCGTCACCTATTTGACAGCGCATTTTCTCGTGTTCCTGTGATTGGATTTTAATGATTTTGGGCTCATTGGAATCGTCTCAAAGAGACAAACATTTTGGTAGTAAAATCATTTAAAACGGGCCAGTAGATCAAAAATTATTTAACTTTAAGTTTTAAAAAATAAAATCTACGTATAAATTTCAAAAATCAGAGCATATGAAATATAATTTTTAGATTATAGAAAAGTTTATTTTTTATATAGAAAATAAAATATTTTGGGAACCACTATTTACACCATGGTTTTTGCTATTTGCACCATGGGTTTTCAACCTTTTCTATTTGCACCATGGTAATATATGTTGCAACAATAAAAATTTGCCTTTTTTTGTAGATTAATAGTTATTTCGCGCTGTTAATGTTGTGTAATATTACACAAATCTTGTTTTGGTAATCTAGTAGACCTGCTAATCTAATTTTATAATGCGGACCAACCCTAACCCTAATTTTATAATTTGGGCCAACCCTTATCCTAATTTTTTAAGGCCTTAAAAAATTAGAGTAAGGGTTGGCCCGCATTATAAAATTAGGGTTAGGGTTGGCCCGCATTATAAAATTAGGTTAGCAGGCCTACTAGATTAAGTAACCAAAATAGAATATTAGTAGTGCAAATAACTGTTAATCTACAAAAAAGGTGAGTTTTTATTGGTGCAATATGAATATAGTTCAAGGTTACACAAAATTGCGAAATTCTGGCCCGCATTATGTTAAGGCCTTAAAAAATTAGGGTAAGAGTTTGCCCGCATTATAAATTTAGGGTTAGGATTGGCCCGCATTAGATTAGGCTACCAAAAGATGATTTGTGTAATGTTACACAACATTAACAGTGCCAATAACTGTTAATCTACAAAAAAAGGCGAGTTTTTATTGGTGCAACATATATTACCATGGTGCAAATAGAAAATGTTAATTGATGATCTACTATTACACGAAATCCATGGTGCAAATAGCAAAAACCATGGTGTAAATAGCGGTTCCCAATATTTTATTAATAGCAACTTTTTTCAATATTTATTAATTTAAAAAAGGACGAATCTATTTGTAACAGCCTGTTACACGCTTATTTGTAACAGCTTTATTTATAACTCAAAATTTTACTATGATAACCCCTATTGCACTTCTAACAAAAAATGATCCTCGCGCAATTCTCTATTAATCTTGATCCTAACCCTAATTTCAACTCTACTTTAACATTAATATGGCCTTATTGGCTGTTACAAATAAGTGTGTAACATGCTGTTACAAATAGACTTTTTCTTTAAAAAAAATTGTCAAAAATAGTATAGTTTAATTTAAAATCTATATACTGAGCTAAGTTTTCAAAATTATAAAATAAAAACAAAATCATAAATTCTATTAAATAATATCTTTTAAATAAAAAAAAGTTTACTTACTGTTCTGGATAAGATTGGCAGAATTTTTATATTAGAAATTGGGGTAAAATTCCTATAATATTAATTATATGCTAAAATCTAAGTGGAATCAAATAGTAGTCAAATGAAAAGTATTTTTTTATTAAGTTAACGACACATGTCGATTAATTGAAAGTTGTAGAGCTCATTGAGACGCATCTAACGGTAGTTAGATCATCCAAATCGGACCGGTAAATCGCGAGAAATTATTAAAAAACGATTAGCCGACTACATAAAATCTCTATATAAACAATATTTGTTTACATAGAGATTTTACTTAATTGGCCAATCGTTTTTTAACAATTTCTCGCGATCTACTAGGCCGATTTGGATGATCTAACCACCGTTAGATGCGTCTCGACGAGCTCTACAACTTTCAATTAATCGATATGTGTCATTAACTTAATAAAAAAATACTTTTTATTTGACTCTGCTCAGATTTTAGCATATAATTAATATCATAGGAATTTTACCCTAATTTCTAATATAAAAATTCTGCCAATCTTATTCAGATCAGTAAATAAACTTTTTTTTATTTAAAAGATATTATTTAATAAAATTTATGATTTTGTTTTTATTTTATAATTTTGAAAACTTAGCTCAGTATAAAGATTTTAAATTAAACTATACTATTTTTAACAAATTTTTTAAATTAAATTGAATAACTTTGAAGCTTAATTTCTCTATAACTTATAATTCAAATTTAATAAAATTTATACAGTATATTTATTATATGCACACCATGGCGCTTGCGTAATACAAGCACGTTACACTGCATATTTGGTCTAAAAATAGCAAATATGGAATTTTTTTTCAACCAACTTTTTTTATTATTTTTTAAATTAAAAAAGTTTTTTATTATTAATTATAAAAGTATAACAATAATATAATAATAAAAATAATATAAATAATTAATTTAAAAGCTATTTTATTGAAATATAAAAAAATTTTATATATACTATTAATAATTTATTAATTTTTAATTGTAGCAAAAAAATGGATTAAATTTGGTGTACAAATGTTTTTGCACTGAACCATAATAATAGTGTACTGGTTATACCGGAAGTATTTTTAGATGAATCTTACTGCCACTTAAACCACACGACCAATTATATATAGATACCATCACACAGAATCATTTGTACACCAGGGCACGGCCCTTTGTTAGTTATATTTGGCACAATTATTGTAATGCACAATAGTAATACAAACAAAATTGAAGGCGAAATTTAGGAATGTTAAATAGTTCAGATGAACCGGGTTCAAACCCGGTTCAAACTAGTTTTTTTAGTAGTTTGTTCAGAAAAAAATTAACTAGTAGTTTTCGAACCAGTTTCATAAGGGCAGTGTCATTAATCACCTGATTATTTTTTATCAGAGGCCTACCCCCCTCCCTCTTCCTTAATATATAAATAGTCAGGTTCTTATATATAATTTCAACTTTTTTTACCCCCCTCCCCCCCTAAAAAATCACCTGATTTTTGTTACTCCCCTAACCTAGTTCATAACTTGGTCTATAAATCTGGGTTATAAACTTAATTTATAAAACTAGTTTAGAAACCCGGTTTATGAACTAGTAGTTCAACTATAATATATAGTTTTATTGATACAAGTAGATTACACCAAATAATATATATACGTGTTAGAATCTTGTAAATATTGCTTATTATATTGGATATATCTAAATATATCTAAGTATATACCGTATAGTATATGAGTATTTCCAAGAGAAAAGGCCATTCAGACATTCAAGTATATTAGATTTTAATATACTTGAAAGTCCGAGCGGCCTTTTTCCTTGGCAGCACTCATATATTTAATACAGTATAAACTAAATATTTAATGAATATAAAGTAAAAATATTTAAATTAAATAAACCTAGTTCATAAACTCGAGCTTGAACTTGAAGCTGCCCTGAAGTTTATGCCTTGAGTTTATGAACTCAAGTTCAAACTCAAGTTTAAACTTTAAAGTTAAACTAAAGTTCATGAACTTCAGTTCAGTTCGTTTTTTCTTTGAACTTCTTGGGACTGAACCAGAACCGGACTGAACGAACCACTTAACATCTCTAGCGAAATTGTCCCCAACTCTCTTTTAATATGGGATCCATCCATTAAACTCTCTTCTTCACAAGGAAGAAAATGCTAAACGCAGATGAATGGGAAATATTCCTAATACAATTCATAATGCAAATATTGTAGCAGATCAAAGCGATTATCACAGCAATTTTAATACTGAAATTTTCGAAGACCTTTTTGAAAAACTTTGCGCAAGTATTAAAGACCGATATGGGCCAGTAGGTATCTATATGAACAGGGCTCGCTATCATAAACGCCGGGCTGAACAAGTACCAACATCAAATTCAAAAAAGATGTTCTGCATGCATGGTTGGCAGTACACGATATTATTGCATCAGAAAGTTGTACCAAAGTCGAGCTATACGAGTTAGTAAAAAGAAATAAACACAAAGTGCCATTCACATGTGTTCAAATTGCTAATAAACATGGGCACAATTTGTCTTATACTCCGCTATATCACTGCGAACTTCAACTAATCGAAGGAATTTGGGCAGTTGTGAAACAAGAAGTTGCGAAGACAAGTCCGCACCAAAATCTGCTTTTTATCTGAAACAAATTATTCAAGGCGTTTACTGAAAAGGTCAGCTCAAAAACCATCACAGATCTTTGGGGAAAATCACTTAGGGGAGTAACAAAAATCAGGTGATTTTTTAGGTGGGAAGGGGGGTAAAAAAAGTTGAAATTATATATAAGAACCTGACTATTTATATATTAAGAAAGAGGGAGGGGGGTAGGCCTCTGATAAAAAATAATCAGGTGATTAATGACACTGCCCTTACCAGGGCAAAGGAATATAAGAAATACGACGAACACGTTACGTTGGTTGAAAGTGATGATGACGATCTTGAAATCAAGGAAATCGTCTTCTAATAAAAAAATTTTTTTTAATATAAAATTTTAATAAAAATTATATTAAAATAAAGCTAAAAACCAAAGTAATAAATTACAATTTTAAATACTTAAATTAAGTTGCTTGAAAAAATTTTTTATTAATACCGTATTCGTGTATCTGCATTTTTGCACCAGCCTATATATAGAAAGAGAAAGAGAGAAATAAAGAGATTATGTTACTAGTAAAAACTGGTATTTGATATATTTAATTACCAATTCGGATAAGATCGGCACTATAGCTATATTATTACCATATTTGGAATTGGTGATAAACAAATATATAAACAATATATTAGTAAATCTGTTTTAGGCCAAATAAAACGTTTTTTTTGTACTAAGTAAATATTATTTTTTGATATAAATAAAGTTGTAGAGCAGGTTCTTGTGCATCTACTAGTAAAATTTCATTAAAATCGGACCAGTAAATAAGAAGATACGAGTAAAAACATCTTTAAAATTCTTTAAATTATATAAAAATTTTATATATAAAGGCCTGATCCAGATTTTGTACTACCTTGTTTATATATTTGTTTTGTTCCAATTCTAAATATAAAAATATTGCCGATCTTATCTGAATTGGCAATTAATAAATTTTATATATTATGTCTATCTAAATAATAATAAATAATAGTAAGCTAGATATAATTATATAATAACAACTCTTTTTAACAATTACTAGTACCAAATTTTTAAAAAGCTCAATCTACAAAAACTGTATATAAAATAGTAAATTGGCTTTATTAAATAGTAGCTAAAAACCTAAGGCTATTTATTAGGAAACTAAAATACTACAAAAAAAAGAACTTAGAACATCTTCAAACAAACTTGATAGATGGTTCTTTCAATTAAACTTTAGTGCTATTGAGCAAAGAAATAGTAGGTATAAACCTTAAAATTTCTTTTTAAAATATATAATTATATATAGTGTAACTCCTACAAACTTATTTATATTTTGGTACTTCTTCTCATGCTTTCTCTTGTCTTTTTGTAAAATTTTTACTAAAAGTAGTTTATTTTTTTCAAAAGATTAGTAGTGTTTACTTCTTCTAAATTGAGAATATATCTGAATATATCCTTGGATTGGAACTGGTACTATTACAAATAAGTTTGGTTGCTATATATAAATAAACAGTAAATAATATATTAAGAATCTAAAGAGTATATAAAAAAATTCTTATCTAAATATTTAGTTTTTAGATATAGCTTTTCTTTACTATATATATATAATGCTATAATAAGCTTTAGCTTATACAGTGTTATATAATTTAATTATCATTAAGTATTAGATATATTAGTACTTTCAATTTCTATTTTTTTTGTTTGTTTTTTTGTTTTTTTTTTGTTTTTTTTTTGTTTTTTTTTTATTTTTTCATTTGGATATATTTTTGGTTTGGTTTTTTTTGGCTTTTTATAGTAGTATTTTTGTTACCTTTAATCTTTTCTGTTTTTTATTTTTTTTATAAAAAGCTCAAAGAAGAAGTTTTTAAAAGGAGCAGATTTTGAAGAGGTAGTTGAGTACCTATCTATACTTGGAGTTTATATATGACCAATTTTGCATATTGTAGGCTTTAGAATAATAAATTTCAATATGATAAGCATAGTTAAGTGACATTTGAAAAAGCTAGCTACTGGCCTATTCATAGTTAGATAGTTAATTTGTATTTTTTTCCCTCTTTGATAGGTTTCGCTGTGGCTCAACCTCTTAGCTTTATTATATATTTAACTATTAAATATGATATATTTCTAAAAATAAACAAAGCCTGATATCATCCAAGTAAAATTACCCAAATGCAAACCATCGCACCAACTTTTTGAAGAATTAGCCCCTATTAAATGGAGGTCCAAAAGAGGGTTTCACCTGATTGGATCAGATATAGGACCGCTTCAATCCAAACTTCGTTAATTTTCTCTTCCTTTTCTTTCTGCAATATATTTCTTTCTTGTGCTGAAGTTTGGCTTCTGCTTTTTTCTAGCACCATGTCAGAGTTCCTATTTGTTTTTGAAATGAACTTTCCTTTTTTATCCTGTTGTGAAATTCTAACCAACTTTTCCCACTCTGCTACTGCTATACAAGTTGTCCAAATAAAATCATAGAAGAGGTTCTAAGTAAGTATTATAGAGTAGTCTAAGATCTTTAATGCTTTTTTTCTTGAACTCAAAAAATATGCTTTTTTTCTTGAACTCAAAAAATTTGATATGTTGAGTAGTGTTAGTTTTTGAAGTAAGCCTTTAATTATATTCTTTCTTGACTAGATATTATCTTTTTTTCTTCTTTTTTCAAAAATAATTCCTTTTAGATTTTTTTATAAAATTTAAGCTTATGTTTCAGCTCTAGTTTTTTCTAATACATCTCTGATATTACGCTTCTATGTTGAACCATTAGAACTCCAGGCCATTACACTCTGCTAAGTAATCATGGGTTTCTTTTTCTTTGCTTTTAGACAAAATACACAGGTCCAATATATAAAGGTAAAGCTTTCTTTTTTTTAGTTTTACAAGAACATGAAGTTTTTCTGCCAGGGCTTTGATACATAGAGCTAACCTTTTACTTTGTTTCAGAGATGTACAATGAATACCACTTTGTTAGCATAGCAAGCTTTCATTTTGATTGGATAATGTTTGTAGATCATTTTATAATTTGATTGGTTAATAGATTTATATTAAGAACGAGCCAAAGTAAAATATTTTGCAAGATATTAATTAAAGAAAAATTATTCATGACGACCCGTCGCCATGGCGACCCCATATGATCAGCCAATCATATTTAAGATTGGTGATCATATATTAGCTTGTCTCCGGAGTAGATCTGGATTTAGATTGATCTACAGGTAAATCTAGATTTTTTTTTTATTATTTTGGTTTTTTTTCTCGATACTACTAATGCTTCTTTGGATTTTCTTTAGATAAGTAAAATTTTTTTTCTTCTTTTTTTTTGTTTTTTTGTTTTTTTTTTACTTTACGTGTACTAACTTTCTTTTTTTTAGTTGCTTCTTTTCTTGAAGTAGTCATTTTTGAAGTCGTCGTTCTTGGAGTCGTCGTTCTTGAAGTCGTCGTTCTTGGATTCGTCGTTTTTGGAGTCGTCGTTTTTGGAGTTGTCGCTCTTGGAGTCATCGTTCTTGGAGTCGTTGTTTTTGGAGTCGTAGTTCTTGGAGTCGTCGTTCTTGGAGTCGTCGTTTTGGAGTCGTCATTCTTGGAGTCGTTGTTTTTGGAATCGTAGTGGGAGGCGAGATCTTCGTCAGTTTAAGGGTTTTTTTACTAGTTAGTTTTTTTTTGTTATGGGTACTAACTTCTCTCTTTTTTAGGTGTCTCTTTTCTTGGAGTCATTGTTCTTGGAGTTATTCTTCGAGTCGCGGAATCTTCTTAATGGGAGTTAAGACTTTTGTCGATTTAAGTAGTATTTTTTTTTTTTACTAGTTTGTTTTTTTTGTTACAAGTACTACTTTCTCTCTTTTTTTAGGTGCTTCTTTTCTTGGAGTTGTCATAGTAGTGGGCATTGTTCTTGGAGTCATTGTTCTTGGAGTCGTCGTTCTTGGAGTCGTCGTTCTTGGAGTCATCGTTCTTGGAGTCGTTGTTTTTTTTTTTTTTTTTTTTTTTTTTTTTTGTTACGGGTACTAACTTCTCTCTTTTTTTATTTTAGATGCTTCTTTTCTTGAAGTCGTCGTTTTTGGATTCGTCGTTTTTTGGAGTCGTCGTTTTCGGAGTCGTCATTCTTGGAGTCGTCGTTCTTGGAGTCGTCGTTCTTGAAGTCGTTCTTGGAGTATCGTTCTTGGGAGGAAGTGGGTGCTTCTGGCGTCTTCATTTTGTCTCCATGGAAAATCGGTCGATCTGTTACGGTATGGGTGTGTGGGGCTGGGCGAAGTATTTTTTTAGATTGGATTTTTTTTTTATATATAAATAAAGTGCGAAGTTGGCACCGGATAATATTTGCATATGTATCGTTATATATCGTTATGTATTGTTGATTTTTTTTTAAAAAAAAATAAAAAATTTCGGGTTGTATCTGGTAGTGATTTGGCACAGGATAATATTTGCATATGTATCGTTATGTATCGTTATGTATCGTTGATCTTTTTTTAATAAAAAACATTTTCGGGTTGTACTCGGTAGTGATAAATAGATTCGCTCTTATTTTTTTTTTTTTAATTTGTGGTTCATTACGCGATATTTTTAGATGATCGATCGATCAAAATCGGTCCCGTGAGTCACATATTCGACCAATTTGCTCTTCGCAAATTGGTCATCACGTGACTCACGTAATTGATTTTGATTGGTCGATCACGGGGTCGCCATGGCGACAGGTCGCTATAAACTAACGCTCTTAATTAAATAAAAGATATAGGATATTAATTAAATAAAAAGATACATTTATTTAAATTTAAGAATTGCAATAATTTATTATAGTACTTGGATCTAATGCTATACATGTATAAAAAAAACAAAAAAAAACAAAAAAATCTTAAAAACAGACTATTATTTTTTTATATTTAACTATTCATATTTTAACAAATGTTTTTGTAAAATGTTAGATTCGCATATACAAAAAGTTACCCATTAGTTAATTTATTTAGGGTTTCAACCTCTAACCCAAAAAACCGTGTACCCAATTACCTGACCCGAAAAATTTACCAACCGGGTCATGTTTTTAACAAACCGGTTTAAAATGATATATAGATCACTCGTTAATAAACAGGCTATCCATTGACAAACAGGTCACTCGTTTATTAATTGATATATTTAATATTCAGAGTTGATCTATAATCGAGTAGCATAGTGGTTATTAAATCTGATTGGTCAATCATTTACATATACTCTGCATATATCATCTAACTTAAAACAGCCACGAAAACGAATTGTTAAGAGAAACTGAATTCAGAAACTACACCTTTCACTTTATATACTGTCAAAATAATCACGAAAACGGAGAAATAATCATGAGGGTTAGCTATATGATATTTTTTAAATTTAGTCATTACTGATATATATATAAGAACCTCTAAATCAAAAGAAATAGCTTTTTTTTGTAGTTAGATTTCTAGTATTCGATTTGTTCTCAAGATTATAGTACATGCAGATTATACTTGTTAGACGAAACTGTAGATTTTAATATTGATGAAAGTCGAAAACTAGGTTTAACTTTTGTAATCTTAAATATAATAAAATAAACCTGAAAAACTTGTCGAAACAATTAGAAGAAAGGTTTGAGTTTTGGGTACTTTTTACTTGCAGTTGTTTGCTATTCTTTTTAATTTATTTATATATATTAATTTAATTATTATTTTCTTATTATTTATTGCTAGCAATTTAGGTTTGATACAAAGCTCTTCATACATGCATCTAATAGATTGTTATTTAAAATTTAAGATATCGATGTTTTTTAAATTTAATCGAATTATATGTGTGACAATGACTATTCTCCAAAGAAATAAATTATAGTAATTAATAAAATTTAAAAAATGTGTCTTTTATTAATTAATACTATTATATTTTGTGAAATGTTTTACTTTGGGTTTGTTTTAATGTAAACCTATTAGCCAATTAGATCTTGTAAATTTACAAAAGCCCGCTATGCTTTATCAGGTATCCGGTTATCCAATTATAACCAGGTGACCTGCTTTAATCGGGTACCCGGTTTTGGTTTTAAGTAACTGGCTAAAAAAAATGGTTAACCTGACAGGTCACGAATAGAGATTTTCAAACCTTAATTTGACCTATTACAATAATCAAGAAAAAAATAAACATAGCCTAAAAGCTCTTTGGAACAAATTTTGATTCATGTTAAACGATAAAATTCTTAACACTAAATTAAATTACTTGCCAATAATAAATAATTATAAATTGAATAATAATTAAATTAATATAAATAAATTAATAAAATAAATAATCAACTACAATAAGTAAAATCACATGAAACTCGAACTCATCTTTTAATATTTCTACACCTTTTAAAATTTTCATCAATATCAAGATCTTTAAAATCGTCTAACAACTATGTTCTAAGTATATTAATAATCTTGTGAAGACCACTAGAGATCTAAATACAAAAAAAAACATTAATAACTTTTTCTTTAAAAATTTTTTCATAGCCTAAATGATTAAATTGAAAAAAACTGTCTTTATGGCTAGCTCTCATGATTATTTCTTTGCTTTTATGATTTTAAAGCCCACTATACTTTATGTACTATGTTTAATATCCAAATCCCACATATTTGACGCTTCTTTTATATATTTAACGCCTATTTCATATTTACAATACTCTTCTATATTTTGACATTTCTTTTCTCAATGCACAAGATCTTAGACTGACATACTAAGATCAAGACAAATTAAAAAGCAAAGAAAACACTTTGTTGCTAAATATTTACTAATTTAATAATCCATACTTTCGTTTACTACCAAAAAATAAGGTCTTTCTTTAAGTTCTCTTGCTTGTTGAACAAGTACGGAATTTCAATATATTTGTTAACATATATCCTATTAGGACCCTGAACAATATATAGATAGGTAAGGTGACTTTCAAAATTTTTATTAATTGCTATACGCAAGACTTTTTTATAAGATCAGTACGCAAAATTTATACCTTACAATCAAAAAATTAAAAAAAATAAGCAAATTAAAATCCTAATCTCAGTTACAGTATAAAATTTTATCATCGGGAAAGTTTTTATAGTGCAGATTTGTACAAATGTTTTAAAAAAAAATCGATTATTAAAAATCTGCTATCAATAAAAAAAAATTTTTTTAAAAATCTGCAAAAATCTTTAAAAATTAAAAATTTGCGCAGAATATTAATCAATATTATGGTTTTGTATATATGTTTTTTTATTAAAAAAAAACACACTATATCGGGAAATTGCAAATTTCTAATTATTTTTATTTTATTATTACAATATTTATTTTAATATATAATAAAATATAAATTTATAATATAAATTATTTTTTTTTTATATAATATTAGGTATTATATTATTTTCACCACAAGAATGCATACAAACACACTCAACTTACTACAAAAATGCTATCAATTTACTACAAGAACACTACAATAACACCATCAAATCACTACAAAAACACCATTACTTCACCACAAGAAATGCATACAAGAATACCATCAATTCACACCAATTCACTACAAAAACGCCGTCAAAGTTACCACAAGAACATCGTCACTTTACCACAAGAACGCCGTATAATCACCACAAGAACGTCATCGAATCACTACAAAAACACTGTCACTTCACTACAAGAACACGTACAAGGATAGGACCCCGGACATCTCTCATATAGATCATAACTGGATTTTGGCCAATTTTGACCTAATTTGCTGAAAACGACAAAATCTATTTATTTAAATAACTTTTGATCCAGTAATCAGAATTGAATGAACTTTTTTTGTTAGATGTGCCTCACTGAGAGCTTCATTTTAAAAAAAAGTTCATTCAAATTGGACCACTAGATGCCAAGATAATTGCCAAATTTTGATTTTTTGCTTTTTATAACCTCTGTACTACATGTTCGGGGTCCTACAAGGATACCGTCTATTCACTAAAAGAACGATGTAATTCATTACAAAAATGCTGCCAAGTTACCACAAGAATGTCGTCACTTTACTTACCACAATGTCAAATCTAGCACATGAACGCCATCATTTCACCACAAGAACGGCAGTGAAACACCGCAAGAATGGCATCGAAATACCACAAGAACGCCATCGAAATACTGCAAGAACGCCGTCGAAACACCGCAGGAACGCCATCAAATTATCGCAAGAATGCCATAAGAACGATGTCAAATTACCACAAAACACTACAACCAAATCACCAAGAACGCCGTATAATCACAAGAATCGGGAAAAGCACCCAAAAACACTATAAAAGATCAAAAAATATAAAAAATATATTAGCATAAGTTTATATCGAAAAAAAAGTAAAAAAACGTAAAAAAATTTTACTTATTTTTATGTAGATTTGTGTAACTTACAACCAATTTTTCTACATACGTTCGATATATCGAAAAATAAAAAACCTAGTGTAAATAAAAAAAGATTCGAAGCATAAATAAGAAAAATAATAAAAAAACCGAAAATAAATAAATAAATAAATAAATAATGAACGAAAAAAAAATTTAAAATAATAAATAAAAAAAAATAAATAAAAAAAGTAAAAAATAAAAAAA
>QKWP01000962.1:3381-20941 GCA_003550325.1 Gigaspora rosea
AACATATAAAATTTGAGAAAACCTAAAGAAAAAATTCTATAGTAAAAGTTCCAAAACAAAAACTTTAAACTTTTATTACACCAAAGTTTTTTAATAATTTTAAAAAAATTTTATAATAAAGTTGATAAAACAGAACTAATATTATATTTTTTACTTAGAAAGTATATAGCTAAAATTAATATTTAAGGTTTTATTTAAAAAATTTAAAATTTTAAAATTTTCGCAGGCAAATATGCCTGCATAACAAATTAAGAGATACCTATTGTCAGGCATATGGAGGATCATATATTCCTACTTCCAAAAAGCTTGCCAATACAAAATGCACTATCAATCCAGATAATAAAGGTTTAATTGATCCAGAAACTAATACATTATCCGAAAAATGTCTTCAAGGTACATTAGGTGTATACTTTGTCTACTGGGATGAACATACAGAGCATCTTGAACGAATCTTCTGAGCCACAAAATACAAGCCCTATTTAGATATTGTCAAGCTCGATGAAATTCCTATGCCCACACCAATCTGCTCCTGTATATTTAATAAGATTGAGGAAATGAATCTGGATATCTCTATTAATGTCTGGGAATGGAAAGAAGAATCAGCAACTCCCAAACCGGTAATAGCCAGCAAGAACTATAATAGACAACATATTATATATCTCATGGCTCTTACGGATATTACCAAATCTGAGGATAATAAATATGGACAAAAAAATCATTTTCTTTGGATCAAAAATCCGGATGGATTGGTTTATAAAAATAATGCCAAAAAAGTTAAAAAGCATCTTTGTAATCAGTGTTTTCATAGCTTCCAGTCAGAAAAATCTTTAGCCTATCATCAAAAGCACTGTTTTGGTTTGGGAGAAGCAACTCAAGAAGCCAAATTACCTACCAAAGGGGTCAATGATTTTGAAAAGTTTAAAAATTATGCCTGAATGATTAATGCCCTATGTGTAATTATAGCTGACTTCGAGGCAGACAACAAGAAATGCAACGAAGAATATGGAGGACAAATGCGTAAGCTCGCTGAGCAAAAAGCTAATAGCTTTTGTTATCTAGTCCACTGGTTTGATACTGGAGATATATGGGGCCCTTACCTATATCGAGGAGAAAATGCTACACAAGAATTTGTCCAAAGAATCGATAAGGAGTTAATTGAAATTAATAAGGTCTTAGCTATTAAGCATGACCGAATTATTACTGAAGAAGACAAGAAAAAATTTGCTGAAGCTGATATTTGTTGGATATGTAAAGAAAACTTTGCTACAGATGATAAGGTCTAGGATCACTGTCATATTACAGGTGAGTTTCGAGGACCTGCCCACAATGCATGTAATCTCAAACTCCAGATTGAAGTATGGAAGACACCAATTCCAATTATCTTTCATAACTTCCGGGGCTACGACTCTCATTTAGTTTGCGAATCTGTTGGAAAATCAGTTAATGCTCATCAAATCAGGGTCATAGCTGAAACATTCGAAAGATACAAGTCTATGAAGGTAGGTCAGCTTAAAAATATAGATAGCATGCAATTCATGAATAATAGCTTAGCAAATCTTACGAAAAATTTGAGTAATAATCACTCAATAACAACCAAGCATTTCGAAGAACTAGGTTACTCTTCAGAACAAATAGCCTTAGTTTTACGTAAAGGAGTTTATCCCTATGACTATATCAATTCACAAGATAGATTCTTAGAAACTGAGCTTCCTTTTTTCGAAGAATTTCATAGTACTCTTAAAGGTAAGATCACACAAGACGACTATGAACATGCCAAAAAAGTATGGAAAGAATTTAACTGCCAGAATTTGGGTGAATATCATGATATCTATCTTAAAACTGACGTGCTTAGCCTTGCAGATGTCTGGACCCAATTTCGAAAAACATGTATGCAATATTATGAGCTCGATTCCAGCCATTACGTATCTGCACCTGCACTAGCTTGGGATGCTATGCTTAAAATGACTGGAGTTAAGATCGAGCTCTTTACAGATATGTCTATGCATGATTTTATAGAAGAAGCTAAGCGTGGAAGTATAGCTATAGCATGCAACCGGTATTTCAAAGCCAATAATCCTAAGATGGGTAAGGCCTTAAACCCGTCTAAACCAACAACTTGGATCTCATATGTCGATGCAAATAATCTTTATGGCTGAGCCATAAGTCAGTATCTGCCTATTGGAAATTATCAATGGGAGGTAAGCCGTAAATATCTTGAAGATAATCCAAATGAGCAAAAAAAATATCTTGAAAAGATTCTTAATACTGAGGCAAATTCTCCACGAGGATATTATCCAAAGATTAAGCCGCACTTTCCTCTAAAGACCCATGACTATTTAAGTGATTTACCCCCTGCTGTAGAGAATATGGCTGTAAGTAAAGATATGTTGTGTCCCTATACCTCAGAGCTTGTAGATAACTTGGATGGTGGATGGTTTTTAGCAACAAAAAAATTAGTTCCCCATCTTGGTCCATGAAAAGATTATGTTATCCATTACCAAGAACTCCAATATTACGTAAAATTGGATATGATAGTTGATGAGGTTACAGAAATCCTATCATTCGACCAAACTAACTGGCTTGCCCCTTATATAGCCTTTAATACGGAAAAGCGACAAGGCGCTAAGAATGCTTTTGAGAAAGATTTCTTTAAGCTCATGAATAATTCGGTATATGGCAAAACTATGGAAAATGTTCGCAAATACCAAGACGTCAAGCTCATGGCTGTGAACAATGATAAAGATGAAAAGAAGTTTATTAATCAGATTCGTAAACCCTCTTTTAAATATGCCAGACAGCTAGGAAATACACTTGTAGGAGCACATATGGGAAAGGCCACTGTAACTCTCAACAAGCCTATTATTGTCGGAGCATCAGTCTTGGGCCTTAGCAAGCTTCACATGTACCGCTTTTGGTATGGATATGTAAAAGAGAGATATGGTAATAATGCCCAGCTCGGATATAAGGATACAGACTCATATATGTTTCAAGTTGAGACTGAGGATATCTATAAAGACATGGCAGAGCGACCGGACCTTTTTGATCTTAATAATTCTAAAACTATTGGGCTTTTCAAAGATGAGACTCCAGGCAATGTAATCACAGAATCTTATCATATCCGGGCCAAGTCATACCACTATGTCTTAGCAGATAAGTCTACAAAGTCTAAGCATAAAGGAGTTAGTAAAAAAGGTATAGATGAGATGGCTAAAAATACTTATCCAGAGAATAATTCACCTATGACCCAAGTTTATCGAGACTGTCTATTTGGTAATAAAGTATTCTATGCCAAAAATATAGATATCTGGTCAAAGGATCATATATTATCATTGGTCGAATCAGAAAAGAAAGCCCTATGTCCAATAGACACTAAGCGCTGGATCTTATCAGATGGAATTACCTCTTTGCCATATTTTCATTGGCGTAATAAAGCATATAAGAATATGATCAAGGCTGGTATACCCCAAGAAGAGGCTGAAAAAAGAGCTATCAACCAGAGAAGTATCAAAACAAATATACGTCTCACATAGCTAGCTCATTGCTATAAACTAGACTAGTGATACAGTACATATATAGTAGGCCATATACTTGCAAACCGGCTCAGCCAAATATAAATAGTTAAAATATATTTGTTATCAATATATTTTTTTTTATTCAAAAAAATTAAATAGATGCTAATCCAATTTGATGAGCTTGGACACGCATGTCCAGACTCTATCTAACATAGCTACTGCGCTATATACTGCGCCCTGGTAACATGGTGTCCCATCTTGGCAATTAGTTTTTTTAATATATTTAATATCTATATATATAATACCAAAAAATGGCACGTAAAATATATAAGCACCAAGCAAGACTAAGTGAATATTATTCCCAGCATAAAAAGTTAAAAAAGATAGTAAAATCGTTAGAAGAGACTATAGACTGGATAGAGAATTATATAGAAGAACAAACCAGTCTTGAGTTGGGCAAAATACTATCAGATTCAGATCTGCCTTCTCACAATACTTGTAAGCCAGCTCAGCCAGATATAAATAGTTAAAATATATTTGTTATCAATATATTTTTTTTTCAAGCTTGCGAGAAAATGCTAGAAAAAAGTATGATTAATAGTAGATCGATATATTTTTGGCTCATACTAAATAATTTATAAATATATTGGCAAATCTGAAATTGTTTTTTTATGTCTATTAATCCAATACTCCAAAATATTTCGTATTTTAAAAACTTTCACAAGCTCCCTTTTTTTTATTTTATTTGAAAAAAGATTATTTAGAAAAAAAATATTCGAAAAAAATTATTTTCTGGCTTCAAGTGATTTATCACGAGAAGCCAGCTCGCAAGCTCGATCTAGCAGAAAGAGCTTCCATACGAGAGCATGAACAGCAAGATCAGAAAAGTTAACGGTTTTCTCGACAGATAGCTTTACGACCACTTCATTGCATGCGCCGTCCCCGGAAGATGTAGAGTCTAGACCAAATCCCATAACTTTAAAAACCTGGATAGAACTGACGGACAGAATAAAAAATAAAATCAAGATTTGTTGTAATCTTCGAAAATGCCAACTATGTAGACTTTAAAAAATATATGAAATATTTATCTGGAACCTCCTATATATTTTATTAATCCGGTTCATCCAAAATTTTTTTCCTGTATAATTGGTATATTTGGTATATCCAGTATATCCAGTATAATATATATCCTATTTATCTAGTTTTTTCTAAATTTTTTTTCTGTATATTCAATATATCCGGTATATCCAATATAATATATACATTCTATTTAATAAATTATTTTGAAATAATATATTAGATATAAAAAAAATAATATCATGCTTAGGCAACGCATAAGATGTGATGCTCCTTCTTTATTACTAGCTGATTATAATTTTATTATGCAATGCCGTAATGATAGACCAAGGTCTAAAGTTTTAAATGAGCTAAAAGAAAAATATAGCATATCACAAAAACGTATTTATCAGATTTGGAGAGGCGAAGAAAAAAATAGTGTTGCCTGGGATCAACCGATTTTTTCTCACAAGCTCGAAAAAATAAATCTGGATTGCCAATTCAGATTACCGATGTATCTGGCTTCGAGTGATTTATCACAAGAAGACGGGGATTTGAAAAGAGAAGGCGGAAAAAATTTGGTTAATGAACTAATTTTGCCTTCGAGTGATTTATTACGAGAAGGTAGGGAAAATTTGGTTAATGAATCAATTCTGTCTGAGCCAGCTCATGATTCAAAAAAAAAAAATTTGGCTAGCAAACTAATTCTGCCTGAGCCGGCTCATGATTTATCACAAGAAGGTAGAGATCTAAATGCATTTTATAAAAAAGAAGCTATTCGTGATAAAAAAAATATAGCCAAATATCTGCATATACTAGCTAAGTAAAAGATCCAGCTCATCATAGAATGATAAAAACTTCTCACATATCTCATTGAGAACCTCTTTAGCATTGAGAGTATCAAATAACATTTTTTCAAGTTCATTATAACTTATATATATTTTTTTATTAGGATATTGGTTTCTCCCTTATTATAAACTGAAAGTGGAATAGTAATTCTTTTTCCATTAGCTAATGCTGTAAACTCACCCTTTACTATAGGTTCCTAGCCAGCCAGATGTTGCCATCTAGTGCCAAGAATAAATAATGATATGTCATTGCTATTATTATCTTTTTCTGTTGGTAAAACTGAAAACTTATCTGAAATTGTTAAGGTATTATTTCCAATACCTATAGTAACAGGTATGTCAGAAAAGGTCCCAACAGATTGTTTTTCACCAACAGCCCCTGTTAGTCTATAAACCTTTTTTCTATCTATTTTTAGCCCAAAATTTTTATAAAATAGTTTGCGATATTTTCAGAAATATGTAACCCATCTGAACCCGTATCGAGTAATGCATGTGGTATTTCTAAATCATATACTTTACATGAAATCATGGCATAGTTATTGGGTTCTTTTATTTGCAAAAAGTTTATTTTTAATGGGTCAAGCCAATTTCGATATAATTGGCCTTCTTAATATTGTTTTATAGCATAATTTAGACACGAAGTACTCAACTTTGTCGAGGAAGAAGACCCTTCCATCTTCTCACAATAATTGCTTGAAGTCAAATATGCCGGCATATCTTTTTCTGAGCATGCGAGGAAAAATGGCTCTAAAATAAATTAATACTTTTTTATTATATTTTCCCATACTTTGGCTACTTTTTTATTTGTAGAATTTTTTGAATGATACAAATAAAATGAGTCTTTCATTTCGGGAAATAATTTACTAAGATCTGTATATATTTCTGTTAGAATTTCTTTAGGGCATTGAGAAATATATCTTGTTAAAATATATTTAACTGACTCTAAAAATATCTGATTTTAATTAATAGTTTTTTTTACTAGTTTTTTGGATTTCTTTTTTATAGAAGACTTAGAAATCCTATTTTTTTTTTATATATTAAAACAATTAGTTTCTCTAGACTCAATCTCACTATTTTCTTGGTCGCTTTCTTCTTGGCTACTTTCTTCTTGGTCACTTTCGTTAATTATATACTCTATGTCATCTTCTGATTGGCTTTGGTCTATATATTCGTATTGGGAGCTAGTAATATTATTAATCTTTTTAGTCTTTCTAACTTTGGGGCAATTCTTTTTAGTATGACCAACCTTTCCACATATAGAACAGTATCTTTCTACTTTCTTTAATTTTGTTGTTTTTTTAGCTATAGACTTTCTTGTAGCATATAATTTTTTTGATTGAATATTGTAATTTGCATAGCCTAATCTTTTATATAATTCTTCTTTGATAAAATTTTCTAAAGCATCTGGATCTCTAGATGCTTCGTCAGAATACCCCAGTCTTTGGACTATAAGATCTAAATAGTTATACGCTTTTTTATATATAGTTAAATTTTCACTAGGTATTGTATTGGATAAAATTATAGGAACTGATGAATTGTTATTAACCCATTATATGTAAAGGTAGAAGGTTTTTGCTCAAGCTATGTGTCTTTAACAGATATAAAGAAAGCATTTATATCTGCTGGATTCATTATTTTTTCTCTTGTAAATAATTCATCAGGTAAATGAGTCCATAATATCCAATGCGTCCTGGTTATTATTCGGTGTTTGTAATAATAATAGACGAATTCTGTCTACATAGGTTTGGGGAGTGTCAGTGAGGTTAAATTTTTCTTGTGCTAATCTGGATAAAGAGGCATTGCGTGATCCTATTGTTTCTTCATGATATTTATGCCGTAACCAAGCTAAAAATCGTGCTGGAGTATCAATATTTGTACTTACAGGATATTCTGCTAGAACAGGTGTATATTTACTAGACATTTTAAATTTTAAAATTTCAGCTTTTACAGCATCATTAAATCTAGCAACTGCCAATGTACTTCTATATGAAAAAACTTGTACTACTCTATTATAATATTCGTCAGGAGGTTCCTGGCCTATATATTGGAGAATTTGAGCCATCAATGGGGATAATGAAGACATAACATCTGTTAAGGTTGCCATGTTTGCTATATTATTATTATTCTGTAGCACAAAAATTTGTTGATTTAAATTATTAATTAATTGTTCTGAATTTCGGGCACGATTTTTCCACTTGCCCACTTATTTTGTAATTAATGATGGGTCTGTATATTTCTCAATTTTAATGCAAAGCTTTCTACAAGCAATTCTGATATCTGCCTTTTTTGTGTGCGGATTGTAATTCAGCTATCTAGTTCTCGAGATTTAAATATATTATGTTGTGTTCTGTGGGCCTTATAGGCCTGGTGAAGAAGATCGTAGTCATTTTGAAGCGTAGCTAACTGGGTTTGCGAATCAGCAAACTGGGTCTGGGAATCAGCTAACTGGGTTTTCAAATTAGTTATTTGGTTTATTGCATTGTTTATATGGGTATCTAAGTTAAGATAGGTATCTATTGCTGACTGTTCTAATAAATTACCTGCTTGAGATATTGTATTAAGGTAATCTACAATACCACAATACCATCCAATGTTGGTACTATGTTTGGTCTTTGAAAATATAATCTAATATTGTTAGTTGCTTGCTGAATTCTGTGTTTTCGGAGTATCGCCTGATTTTCTGTATGGGATCTTTGTGGTTGGGCCATATCCCCGCCTTTTTGCAATTCTTGCTCGAAGCTGGATATATTATTGTTATATTTAGTAGATAAAATTAAGTTTTCTATACTTAGTTTTTCGAGCTTGTAAGAAAAACAGTTTATTTTATCCTGGAAAATTGCTACCTGTTTTTCTAAATAATCAATATACTTTTCTTGGCTCTCGGAATTTTGGAGTGCCTTTTCTAACTTTTCTTTAAGATTAGAAATTTCTAATCGCAATGGATCTAGATCCTTATCACGAATTAAGATTTCTTTTTCAAGGTAATTAATATAATCCTCTTTTGAGATAAGATCCTGTTGTAATTTGTAGACTCGATCTTGTATAGCTAATAAGGCACCTTTAAATTGCTCAATTCTTTCCCCCATTTTTTTTCTCGTAGAAAAAAGATGTTATCTATTTCTATTATTCATATAGATTTTGGAGAAGGTCGAAAACTAGATATATCTATTGCCTTATATAAAATTTATTACTATCCTAATGGCTATCAAAGAACCGTAAAAAAAATATAAAGCTTCTTTAAAAGTTGGGTATAATTTTTCTATAGATGAGGTGCGTAATTGGCTTGAAAAACAAGCCTTATATCAAATTCATAAACCCCGACCAAGATTTATTCCTAGAGCCTCTTTTAATAGTATACAAATTCCTAATGAATGCCATAAAGCAGATATTCTTTATATGCCTCATGACCGAATTAATAGTATAACTTATAATATTGCTTATGTATAGTAGATGTGGCTTCAAGATTTAAGTGGGCGGTTCCTTTGTCTGATAAATCAGCTTCTTCTGTGGCCAAGGCCTTTAAAAAAGTTTATAGAAATTCTAAGTGCCCTCTTATTTGGCCTAAATTATTAATGGTCGATCCTGGTTCTGAATTTAAATCAGATTGTAAAGAATTAATGGAAAAAAATAATGTTAAAATTAAGGTTAGCAAGTCTCATAGAAGTCAAGGTATTGTAGAAAGATTTAATCATACTTTAGCCGAAAAATTATTTCGGTTACAGGATGCCTCTGATTTATTATTACCTATATCTAAAAGATCAAGAGCTTGGGTAAAAAATCTTTATATAATTATTAATAACCTTAATAATTCAGTAACTAGATTAATTGGCATGGCTCCGGCAAAAGCCATAATAATGAATCAGATTATTTCAGCATCTTCTAAGTTACGCAATGGGCCCATGGGCTTTGATGAATCCAAGCTATCTTATAATTCCCTTGTAAGATATTTACATGAACCGGGTGAGCTAGAAGGTGGGCATATGTGAGTGACTGATATAAATTGGTCTCCTCAGATTTATTTTATCCGTGAAGCTTTGGTAAAAAAAAATCAGCCTATATTATATTGGCTAAAAGATAATGATGGCAATAGACCGAAGTGGTCTTTTGTTAGAGAAGAACTCCAAGTTATTCTTTCTGACACGGAATTACCACCCCAGTGGGTGCTTACAAATTAAAAATTTTATGATATGAAAGATGTTTGTGGAATGCTTCAAGTTGGTGTTTCTCGTCTTTTATAAATTAAGAAAATCTTTTGCTTCTTGATCGATCTGGAATTCTTTGACAAAATGATCTTTAGCTAATTTGTAATATAACTTATATAATTCCATTATGGAATTAAGAATTTTTGGATCCCGGCCATAAAATTTTTTGTAGTCATCTTTGATTTTATAATATTTTTCTTCATTAGGAAATATTGTCATAGCCAAATTTAGTATATATTCTTCTGGGTCTTCCGCCTGGCGTAATTTTCTAATTCTTTCTTTATAGTTTTGCATAAACTTGCCGTCTTTTGGTTTTCTATAATAGAGACCTGCTTTGATTATATTAATTAAAGCTTGCTCGACTTCTTTGTATGTGGGCTTGACTTCGGTTAATTGATTTTGTGTGCTCATTGTGTGAGTATTTGTTTACTATATAATACTTATAAAATTGTTTTATTTAAATAATAAAAATTTATTAAATATATATATATTATGCACAGTGAATATTCCTGTCCATTTATTAAATTTACAGGTGAAACTTGTGAAAAATCCTGTATGCGTAAAGAAGAGTGTTCTATCCATTGGAAGTATGTTGGAAAATTAGCTAATAAACAACTTATTCCTTGTAGTGAATAAGGAAAACTTACTAGATCACATTCTGGTCGATGTCCATACATGTAAGAGGATTCTATACTTCTCAATATTATTACAGATTACGCTCTAAAGCACAATTAATAAATGATTAGAATATTGATTATGGTATTATCTGAAATTTCAGTATCCTGATATTATTTTTTTGTCCTAATTTTGATACCAAGATCTGAAATTTTAGTAAATATATCTGAAATTTTGGTACCTGGATATTATAATTTTGGTATCCATATCTGAAATTTTGGTACCGGTATCCCAAATTTTGGTACCGGGTATCATAATTTTGGTACCTATATCTGAAATTTTGGCACCGGTATCCCAAATTTTGATATCCCGCCAAGGCAGGGTACCAAAATTTAACCTTTGCTAGATAATGTTAAATCACTTTTTGAATTAATTCTATGATAATATAGAAAATAGTATGCATTTTAGGCTTGAATGGACTTGCAGAGAAGTACACTTGGACACTTCGGTCCTCGGTGCTCTCTGCTCATTTCAAGGGCAAGCAATATAGCATAATTTTTTCGTTATCTTGTTTGGGATTAAAAACATAGCCAGAACGTTAACAAAGACTATGTTTATCTTAATATTGAAAACCCAAATTTAGGTGTAAGGAAAGTAAGTTAACAGGAATTGGCTCAAGCTTAATTTAGAGCTTGAATTCGATATATGATTAAATATATCTAGAAGAGCTTGTAGAAGGGTCTAGAAGGCCAATTTGGATTCTGTCCCAGGTTTCTGTCCTAGAACCCCCCTTTTTGCTCTACTCCAGTCCAGTCCAGTAGTGATCCACTGGACCCGTCCAGTCCAGGGGCCAACACTGGATAAATCCCTAGTCATTGCCACATTATATTTGTGTCGTCTGGTAGGTTTATACAAAAATAAGACACATTTTGATATTTGTGGAAGCTAAATATTACTTTGGTTAAAATCGTCAAATATTAATTTTTAATTTTATTGATCTTTAGCAAACTATACTTATTTTCTGCGCTTATATATTTTCAGCAACTTGGTTAAATAGAAAACGAAAAATTATTTATGATGGAGAGAAATATATACAATCACATAAGGGACAAGAATAGTCGCTCTCAAAACTTTAACCAGTACTCAAACAGGTTCCANCCCAAATTTAGGTGTAAGGAAAGTAAGTTAACAGGAATTGGCTCAAGCTTAATTTAGAGCTTGAATTCGATATATGATTAAATATATCTAGAAGAGCTTGTAGAAGGGTCTAGAAGGCCAATTTGGATTCTGTCCCAGGTTTCTGTCCTAGAACCCCCTTTATGCCCTACTATATAAAATTAGCAAACAATATTAGCAAAAGCAAAGACACTAAGCAATTGTATGAAATATCAAAAGCAGAAAGCAAAGTAAGCAAATACAGTCAAAGCAAAACACCAAGTACAAACGTAAAAAACAAAAAAAATAGATAAAACAATGAAATAAACAAAGTACTAACTGCTAATTAACAATAACACCAAATAACAACATGAAAACACTATAATACTGGTGACAGATGGCACTAATAATGACACCTATGATGACACTAACATATGACAATTCCAAGGAACAGCACCAAGATATCCAAGATGTTGATATCAGTAAAAAAAGATAGTAAAGTAAGCTACAACTGTACAAAAAAAAAATTGATTAGTAGGGTGTGGCGACTTAGAGAAGTTGGTAAGTTGTCACCCCCAAGTGGCAGGTCTAGGGTTCAAATCCCACTGACGATGCTTTGAAAAATAGATTTGTGCTCCGGTAACTGTTTCCTGTTGATTGGTTGGGTACATTACCTGTAGTTCTTGGTTACCATCTTGAATGGGAGCTTTTGGGCGAAGTTGTGTTATGTGATACAGACAAATCCAAGGAACCAGGGAAACAGAAACCCATTTGGCAAGACCCGAGTAAGGAGGTAGCAAAGATCTTTAACAGTGCTACCAAAACTGGAATACTGGACTGGAGCCAAAGTACCGGACGTCGACCTCAGGGACAAGGTCTACCAACCTGGTCGCCGGATCGGGTACCGGAGGAAAAGGACCTATGCTATAGAAGTAGGTACCAGGAGGAAGAAAAACCATAGTGGCACCTAATGCCAGGTGGATCAACCCTTCTGGGCCAACTGTATTGGAAGTCTGGGAAAACCGGTGAAGGACCGGTAGGAAAGTGATAGTGGGTACCAGGATTGGAGCGAACCTTATAAGGGCAGAAGTAGGCAATGGTAGCGGTTGGGTATCCCCCGACTGCAAGTTGTTCGCCTCGGTGAATGTGTAAGTTACCAAAGTATAGGTATTACCTGGGTGTGACAGGGACTGCTCTACCAAGTTTTTCGCCAAGGATACAGAATTAAAATGGGTCCTAAGGACGATGGATAAGCATCTGGAACTGGCTGACTGACTGCTTATGTAACGGGCCTGTTCCGGTAACACAGGATGGGTTAGCAGGAGGAGCAGAGATCAGAGGGTTTAAATAGGCAATCCCTAGTTGGGTTGCAGGTATGACAGCTAGTGTGGAACCCGCGGGGTAATCTTCAGGCGGACTACTTAAATTAGACAACCAAAAGTTGTATGTGTGGCTAGTTGTATTCTCGTCAATATAACAAATGCAGGTGGCCCTTAGTGGGACACTGACCCAAATATCCTGAATAAAAAATTTCTCAGTCCCAAGCCGGACACTTTAAAAAAAAATAAAAAATAAAAAATTGATTAGTAATACAAAAAAAACAATACAAACAAAAAAAATTATATATCATGTAGATCCTGTTGTGCAGATATATATGTAGATCCTGTTGTGTAACTGAGAAGAGATTTTTCCAGTTAAGTGTAGTTATTCTCATATTTTTTAACTAATTAGAATCTATTATACAAAAATTAGCCAATCATATTTGGTTATTAATATCAAAATTTGCTATTTTTAATATATATATATATATTCAATGAATATTCAATAAATATATTTAGTGAAATTTTAAATATCCAAATATTCATTTGGTGAAAATTTTATATATTCAAATATTCAAATATTCAGTGAATATTTAAATATAATATTTATTGGATTAGACCTCTAATTGTAATTACTAAAATATATATAAACACATATTTCATTTAATTAATAAATTATGAAATATAGTAATTTATTTTAAGTTTGCTTATTAATATAATTTATAAGCCAATTAGATCTTGTAAAATCACAAAATAATTTACAAAAATTGGCCAATTGGAATAAGAATCAGCCATGCTTGGATATTTGTGAATATCCATAAATATTTATTAAAAATAACGGATAACAGTTACTATTTGTAAAATATTTATTGTCCAGAGCAAATTGAAAGACCTTTAGTTTCTCTGCATTATAATACAAAGTTACTTTTTTGATGCATCATATATTAAAATATCAAAAACGTAACTTTGTATTTTCCGTTTTCCACTCATATGATTTTCAAACTATTTTTAATTGATCATATATACCAATTTATGAAATTGATAATAACTTTTGATCCACTAGTTCATTTTGGATGATTTAACTACCAAAATGTTTGTTTCAATGAGATAATTCTAACTAACTCAAAATCGTTAAAATATAATTACAGAATCCCAAGAACATTCAACTTTTGTAAATTTATTTAACATCGAATAAGTCTGATCCACTAGTCTGTTTTGAATTATTTAACTACCAAAATGTTTGTCTTGTTAAGACGATTCTAACAAGCCCAAAATTGTTAAATTCTAATTACAGGATCCCAAGATCAATAAAAATTTGTATTGTTAGACAATTATTATTTTTTATAAACTAATTTTAATTAAATAATTGTCAAATTTTTATCAATCTTGGGATCCTGTAATTGGAATTTAACAATTTTGGGCTTGCTAAAATTGTCTCACCAAAACAAACATTTTGGCAGTTAAATCATCCAAAACAGGCTAGTGGATCAAAAGTTATTTAATATTAAAGAACTTTATTTAGTGATTTTAAAAATTACTATAAATATTATACAAAAGTTGAATGGTCTTGGAATCCTATAATTAAATTTTAATAATTTTGGTTTTGTTAAAATTATCTCTTTGAGTTGAGTATTTTGGTAGTTAAATTATTCAAAATGGACTAGTGAATCAAAAGTTATTATCATATATACAATATAGTAAAAAATAGTAAACTTTTATAATTATTTTATTTATAAATATTTAGCTCCAGACAAACAATGCTATGCATTTACCTAGTAACACTTGAATATTTGGTTAACTGTATGAATATTCAGATAAGAGATTTATAGGTTCAACCTTTAAGTTATACAAAAATTATAAATAGTCCAAAAAAACTTTAGTAGTATACAAATTCAGATAATATATAAGAATAAACTATAATATTCTAGTAAATTTAGATTATAAATAAAATAATTTAAGTCTTAAATATTTGTAATAGTATAAAATAAGGAAAAATTTTTTATGCATCTGTCTTTGGATTTTTTTAGAAAATAAAGATAGATTATTTTAGTAAAAAAAAAGGTATACTATAGATAAAAGTTTTTTTTAACTTTAATTTAATGTTAGCTTGTTTTTTACTATGGTGCAAGAAGTCTATACTAGACAATAAAAAAGTATAAATTTAAAATGCATCAACTTTTTATAGAAACAATATTTTTAAAAGATATTTGGCAAATTTGTAGAGCTTATTATAATGAACAAAGTTACTGATCAGATTTTTAAATTGCCTTTATAAAAAATTATAGCACTTTAAAGTTAGTTAAAATTGAAACACATAGTAATTATATATAAAACAATAGTAATCTTTAAAACGTATCAACTTTTTATAGAAAAGGTTTTTCAAAAAAATATTTGGCAAATTTATAGAACTAATATTGCTCTACAAAGTTACTAATCAGTTTTTTAAAAAACCTCTTGCACAAAAAATTATAGTGATTTAAAAATTGAAACATATTAAGTATAGGCTTCTTGCACCATATGACAACTTTCTTTTGCTGCTTAAATAAACTTGTTTAGCAGATCAAATTACACTATAGTAGTATTAGATTTGTAATTTTTAAACTTTTTACAGTGCAGGCATCCTTAAACCAACAAGTTTTTTATATAGGCGGCCAAATTTTTAATAAATATTGCGTAACCTTACATAAAATAAAGCAATATTATTGGATAATATAAATATTAGAATATAAACCAACATTAATAAAAAAATTTTTTTATAAATTTGCCAAAATTATAATAATTTTAAATAATTTTGGCCAAAATTAAAGTGGGCAAATTTGTAAATTTATTAATAAAATTGGGTAATTTTAAAAGATTATAACTTGATTAAATTCTAATTAACTAAAAAATTAACTTTATAACTTTGTTCTTTAGGTTTGATTTTATTGTTTTATAAAGAGATTTGGTTCATAACTATTTTAGTTTTTTATTTATATAATTTTAAAAATCATGTATTTTATACGTTGATTTAAGGATGCCCGCACTGTACTAATACAAAAATTCAATTAAATGGTAAATTGCAGATAAAGGGTAAAAAATGATGATCATTTTATAATAAATTACGCAAGCATTTAATAGTAAATTTCTATAGTGTGCGAATGGGGCTTTTCTATATATAAAAGTATTTTTTACTAAGCAAACAGTTTATAATTTCTAATTAAACTTTGCAGAACCAACTTTTCTGATTCTAATGATAGTTCAATCATTCAAATTGTGTTAGTATATGACATGATATGAGTATTTATTTATTGTTTACTATAGGGTTTTTTATTATGATCAGAAATGTTCCACTTCTATATATGCAATTAGTAAATCTCTGCTAATTTTTACTATGAAATTTTGACCCTTTAACTGTGGATTACCACTTAACTGTTTTTCAATTTTTTTACAAAATTTGGTATAACATAGTACAAATAATCACTATTTTTATTGGTTAAAATTAGAATGCACTATAGTGCAGATGCACAAAAAACCAATAAAATAATTATTAATGAAAAAATATATATATTTAATAAAATTGCAAGGTATTACCTTAGGCCATATAAAATTAAATTTTTGGTTCTCATAACATAAAGACCTGACAGGCCAGATTTTTATTTAAAAATTTTTAAAATTTTTTAAATCATAAAATTTAAATTTTAATTTTAAAAAAATAATAACCTGGCATTATAGTATTAAATACTAAAATAAATAAAGGAATGACCCGCTCACCTGTACTTTATTTAAAAATTTTATATATAAAAAATTTTAAAATTTTTTAAAAAAAATTTTTTAAATTCCACCCGGCTAATAAAACATATAAAAATTTTTTTTCAAAAAATTTTCAAAATATGACCTGGCCGGGTTATGAGAACCAAAAAATTAAGTTTATGTGGCCTTATTTTAATAACAAAAAAAAATTATAAGTTAAAAAAATTTTGTACAGTTAAACCTTTCAAATTGCAACTCTTCTAAGTATACATATATAAAACTTCTTTTTAAATGCATAATCTCTATAATCTCTCTTTGGCTCAACTAATATAAAACTAATAATTCTAAATACAAGATTTTTAAAACTTATATATAGGCTATATATTTTGCATTTAGAAAGGTTTGACTGTGTTATACAAAATAAAAAATATATCTTTGTTATTAAGAATTTTTTACAACTAGAATTAAAATAAATATTTAAAAAGTATTTTATTTAAAAAAAAATTATATTTAGAAAAATTTAATTATAAAAAGAATCAATTTTATAAATTTTTAAACTTTGAAATTTAATAACTTTAATTTAATAATTATTTTTATAAAGTTTAAATATATTTTTATTAAATTTATAACTAAGCACTTGCTTAATTGCAAGGTTTAATTGATAAATACATTATATATTGATAAAACGAATTATTTTTTGAAAAAAAAATTTATTTTATAATTTTATAAATTAAAAATTAGTTTTTGTATAAAAAATTATAATTATAAAACAAAGTAGTTTAAAACATAATTGTAAAAAATTTATAATTATAATATATATATTTTAAAAATTTTTATTACGGAATAGTTACTTTTCAGTTAAATTTTTGTACTGGCCCATATGTAAATATTTTGAAAAAATTCTAAAACCAACCGAATATAATAATGATTGAATTCGTAGAAAATTCTATTATAGAAATTTCATTATAACCCGAAATATCCAATAAATTGCTTGGATTACCAATATTTAATATCCAGGCACGTACGTACGAGATTTCACAACAGATTCAATTGCTAAAAACGAAGCGCGAAATCACAGGGACGTAAACAACAATTTTTTTTTTTTTTTTAAAAAAAAAAAAAAA
>QKWP01000962.1:22274-44438 GCA_003550325.1 Gigaspora rosea
AAAAAAAAAAAAAAAAAAAAAAAAAAAAGATCTTGTGTTCAACATGAGGTAGGCACGAAATCTAAAGTGGGCCGCCAAAAGACCTACACATTTTCTTATCATAATTGTCTGTGGAAGAAACGGATAAAACATGAAGAGGGGATAAAGAAGTTTCATCATCAGGGTGATTCTTCTTTAATAAATTTATACCATAATTCCAAGGTAAATGTTCAGAACTTGTTGAAGATTGAGAAGCTGTTGAAGGGGATGGAGGTGATGCATTTTGAATCTTATTAAAGTTGGTAAAATTGATCGTCGGTGTAGCAAAATTATTAGCACAACTGTTTGCGCAACTGTTTGCACAATTGTTAGAGCAACTATTAGAGCAACTGTTAGAGCAACTATTAGAGCAACTGTTAGAGCAACTATTGGAGCAACTGTTAGAGCAGCTATTAGCGCATCTGTTATCGCAGCTATTAACGTAACTTTTTGCGTAACAGTTTGAATGATTATGCAATGAATAAGAATTATTTTGATTGAAAAAACTAGAAGTGAAAGTACGATTAAAAGCAGATTTTTGAGGACGTTTTTTTGGTTTATAGACGTAATCAGGATAGGTTCTTTCATGTACTTTTCTTGCCATGTTAGCAATTATATCATAAATGTCTTTGATGGATTGATCCACAACTTTCCATTGTTCAGAAGCTTCTTTTGAAACAAGAGATAGAAGAGCACCAACATCATGGCCTTTCTTTGTTAATCTCGCTTGATAATCTTTACGAAAGATGACGAATAAATTTTGTGGACGAGGAACACCAGATTTACGTACTTTACGAGCAGGACGTATAAGATCTTCGATTCGAAGAGAGATTTGTTGTTTAATTTTTGCGAGAGTAATAGGATCAAGTTCGTCAATGACCTGCTTAATAATGTTTGGATCAGGTTGTTTTACGTTAGGGTTTTGAAATGGAAGCTTCATATTATCGATTTCAGAAGAACTAGGACTTGGGTAAGGATTAAACCCTGAACGATGATCATAACGATCATAATGATTGTCGTAACGATTATCGTAACGATTATTGTAACGATTGTCATAACGATTATCGTAACGATTTCCGTAACGATTGTCGTAGCGATGGTCGTAACGATAAGGTATTTCTTGACTAAATATAGCTTCACAAGTTTCTGATTGACAATTAGTGTTATTCATCTTGAAATATTTAAGAAAAAAATAAAATGAAGAGGCCAAAATGAATAAAGTTTTTTTTTTTATAATAATAGGTACGCTTCAAGTTTTTGAAAGAAAAGTATAAAGAAGCTCTTTTTAAAACAAAACAGTAATATATTGGTAACCGACGACCTGACGCGAAGAATGAAATAAATTCACATATATTTGAATCAGGTTCAGAGAACTGATAAAGGGGATTTTTAAAACTAGGCCAGCTTTTATAGTTTTTTTTTTTTTTTTTTAAAAAAATTTTAAAAAAAAAAATATAATAAAAAAATTAAATATAAGAATTAAAAAAAAAAAAAAAAAAAAAAAAAAAAAAAAGTCAAGTTCGTCATCAAAAAATCAATGGAATGATTCTGAATGAAATCCTCAAATTATAAAAAAGTAATAAAAACGCATGAAATTGATGTACTTCAATATAATGATTGATGTATCATGACGTTTATAAATGAATGAAGTAAATAGATACATCCCGCGTGTATAAAGAGTTCATTGAGGCATAAAAGTCAAATAAACGGATTCTTTATCACGCGTTCAATATGATCAATCAATCAATATATATATATATATATATATATTTTATATACATATATACATATATACATATATATATATATATTTATTTATTTATATAAAATATATACAAAGTATATATATTTATAAATAATAGTCTTAAAATAAAAGAGACATAAGAAGGTACCTCTAAAATAGTACTGAATTGATAATAATAAAATTACTACGCACGTATTGGCATGGGGTCAGCAAACAAGTGTACAATCTTTTCTTATTTATCAGTCATTTCTTTTTATATTCTTGTGATATGTAAAAAATTAATCAACTTTGACTCGCTCATAATTCTTGAATACGTAATTCATGTTATATTAGAAAATCTAATATGTAATATGTAACCGATGTATTTTTTTTTAACAATCACGAATAAAATACTAACTGTTATTATTTCACATTGCATATGATTATTAAATTCATAATGTATGCATAATTGCACTTGTATATACCTCAATGAATGAAAGTTAATAATACCAAAGATTTCGCGTTTTAATTGTTGAAACAGGTTTCATCCTCTGTATAACGTTCGATGGTATGTTCTAGATCCACAGAATTCAACGTTCCATAACTCGATTAAAAATATGTTGATCTTCTAATTTCGATAAAAAATTCTTATTTTATTATTACGACGCGATGCTAATAATTAGAAAAGATAATTTTTTGCAGTTGGACCATACTAAATAAGTAAACATTATTGTACACTCAATATAGAACGTGCGAGATTCTTATACGTCTGATATGGAAAATATAAATCGTGGGAAAGAGTGGATGTATTATCAAAACAAAAAAAAAAATTTTTTATATAACTTATATGATACTTATTGATCGATCAAACAATTGATGAATATCAAAAAGAAAGAACAAGTACATTCATGAAATTCATGATATTATTTACTAATAAAAGTTTATTGCATGTATTGAGTTTTCGATCTCGACCTTGTTAAAAGATCCTGTTTTCCAAATATAAAAAAATATTATTAATTATATCTTTGAATTAATCTAAATTTCGAAATTTTATAAATCATAAACTATATCTGATATTATTATTATTATGATTATTGTTATTAAATATTACTATCACATTATTTTACTACGTGTATGATTGATTATTATTACCTGTTACTATTCTTATTATTACTACTGCGATTATTAGTACTACTCTGATTACTACTCCGCTATTACTACTCCGATTACTACTCCGCTATTACTACTCCGATTACTACTCCGATTACTATTACTACTACTTCTATTATAGTTTACTATTACCAGTGTTGAATACTTAAATAATTTAATAGAAAAATCGGTAGACAAATATAAGTTTATTCATAATTTTTTATATTTCAAATAATCTATATAGAACCGTTTAATAACTGTCCTAACTATTATTATTTTAAATAAACGCGTTCACTTTCTAATTTTGATTATCAATCACGGAGATATCTTGTTCAATGACTTGTGATTATTGTTAATACGCATAACCTTTTTTCAAAGTTCTTTGTGTAAGAAATTCGCGTATAATCATAATGAAACTGCATGCAAAATAAAAAAAAAAAAAGATCTTTTAAGATTTCGGAAAAAATTACTATATGCAGGATATACATTATTTATTTCTCTTAATTTATAAAATCATTTCAGAAAAAAGAACAAGAACTTTACTTTTTTTGCATCATTTAAAAGTACAATTCAACACCCTGTGGGGTAATTCGTTAAAGAATCTGTATATGTTATATGCTAATCAATCAAATCTAGTAATTATAGATATGTACAATAACTTATAATGGTAAACAATATTATCTTAAAAAATGGTTAAAATGACATTGTGAGAATAAAGACAAAAATGAAAAATATAACGCTTTTTGATATTTATTGAATTTCTATTTTCAAATATGTAATAAACATAGAACATAACTTCTTTCAAAGGAAAGAAAACATCACGGAATTAATCAAATGACGCGCTCGATAAGAAGATTTAATCACAATGAATGAATGAATACACATAGATAGACATGGCATAGATAGGCATAGAGGCATAGATAGACATAGATGGACATAGATAGACATAGATAGACATAGATAGAATGTTAGATGGAATAATCATAATAAACAAAATAAACGGAATAAACAGAATAAACGGAATAAACAGAATAAACGGAATAAACGGAATAAACGGAATAAACGGAATAAACAGAATAAACAGAATAAACGGAATAAACAGAATAAATAGAACAAATAGAATAAATAGAATAAATAGAATAAGCCGAACAGATGATCGAACTTATGTGAATGTTATATGAATGTTATATGAATGTTATGTGAATGTTATGTGAATGCCATTTAACCTTTTACATTTTATATATTCTTTTGGCTCGTGCGTTATTTTACAACTGTACGAAAGCTTCTATTTATCATGTTATTGTCTTTCAATAAACATTGAATAGATGCGTGTTTTTAGTATGCGCAATATATGCAATGTTTTGAAGTATTTAAATATTTGAATCATTTTTAAATCATAAGTGACATCTTTCATAAAAAAATCTATCACAATTTATGAAACACAAAATCGTCTATCTATTTCTTCATTTAGAGAGACGATTTCTTTTTTTCTTTTTGTGGTTACATGAAAATACGGAGTTGCATTTCATTTAAAATTTTTTAATTTTTTTTTTTGCCCTTGCTTTTTTAAACGTCTTAACATATTTAGAAATGAAAGCTAGATTACATATCATGTTACAACTAAGACTAAAAATAGTAAAGTTTAGCCTTATTTTAATCACAATCACTCCCCTATTATTGATATTATTGATATTATTGATATTATTCAGGGGTTATCACATCATGTTTTTTCATGATTTGTGATTAATTAAATTTGAGATTAACCGAGGATAAACTGATAATATGTAAATTATATGCGTTATTTTAACACTTATGTACTTAAATTTTTGAAAAACAAAATTTATTTTTTATTATTTTTATACAATCCATAAATCCTATTTTCCATTTTTTCACGTGCATACACTTATGCATGTGAAATAAACTTTAAATTTTACAACACATATATATATCGACATATATATATCGACATATCGTTATATCAATATATCGATACTGTATACCAGATACAGTATCTGATATGGATCAAAAATTGAAATTTAACTCCCGCCAATCCAAAGGTGATATAAGTTGATCTCCAAAACATTTCATCATGTGATAAATATTCAATGAACCCTTTTTTTCACTATACACAATTATTAAAATCTGTTTTAGGGAAACAATGATGCTTTGTCACGTGACATATAGCTCTTTTAACAATGTAAATTTCTAGCGTAAATGGAATAGCTGAAAGCGTGTTTGAACAATGGGAATAGAAATAAGCATTATTCACCCATTACTATCCTACTATGTTTCAAATAATTTTGGAGGGGGATATTCTAATATGTGAAACAATGTGTCAAGCCCACGTGACAGTTTTCGACAGATTTATGAACAATACATAATCAATTCATAATGCTGTAATAATAAAAAAAAATTATCGTGATCTTTTTTTTTTATTAAGGCGTAATATTATAATTATTATATAAATATATGCTTCTATATATAGAATACTTCCGTTGTTGTGATGTGTCATTCTCATCAACTCATCTTGCAAACATTTTTTCATCATAATGAACGAAAGATCCTTAAAGATCCCTCATACATACATTACATTAGCTATCCCGTTATAGAATAAAAAAACTGTATAAATATAATTTTAATAGTTTTTGATATATGAGTTTGATGATATTTTGATAGTTTTTGGATAGTTCGGTGTGAGAATTCATTCATGCAATCTTTAACCAAGTATAATCAAGTGTATGACCAAACGTAACCAAGTATATCAAGAGTACGTTGGGGTTGGGGAATAAATTGCCAATTAAATAGAACAAGCTCTTGATTTAGGTTTAATATGGATTATTCTTTATTTAATCGTCAATACATAATTATTTCATATTAATAATCATCATTATCAATATCATTTGAGGATGTTGTACAGTACGTAATGTACCTAATGCATGATTTTTTTTTCTCTTATATTAAATTAATTATATATTTGTTTTTTTTTTTTTTTTTTTTTTTTTTTTTTTTTTTTTACGCGCTATTTTATAATTATAATAATATAAAAATTAGAATCTTTTGAACAAGGATGGAAAAATTAAGGATACATATATATATATATTGGCGTACTCTACTCAAATTGTAAGTAAAGAATACGTGATAGAACCTCCTGACCATATCCAACATTGTCCAACATTGTTACAAAAAGAACGCCACCAGGTATATCCTTTCTATCTTATTACTTATTATTACTTATTATTACTTATTATTACTTATTATTACCTTGTTACCCTTCTCTATAAAAATACTTTATTCGTTTACATACTTTGCGTAAATTTTATTTTTCCATTGAATATAATTTAATCTCCAAAGAGAATTTGTTATTTTCACACGTATGATACGCGCTGAGGATTTTCGTGGTACGTGATGCGTGATATTAATGAATGATATCATTTTATTACGTTTATATTTATCCATTTAGGTATGTACATTCCATTTATGACAACAAAAATCGATTATCTATTGGTGCTCAATTTTTTTTTCTATTAGATAATTTTCTCAAAAAAATTGTTTAACAAAAGGACTCGATCCTTTTATTGTTTAACATGCAATTTATGTATGTTTTACATGCATCTTTCAATTTATTCTTAATCTAGAATAGCATAAAAGCATTGTATATTACAGTATATACTATACAATTCCTTTTTGTTTATTGAATAGATTTTAAGAATTTTTTTGAATAAGTATGCGCATTAATTATAACTTTCGTTATAGTGAACCCTTGATATTTTGGTATGATATAATGAATATTTAATATACGTATATATAATACTTTCTCGATAAAAGTTTATATATACTTTACTATGACAAGAGTGTTTAGTACTTGTGATAAAGTGATTTTTAACTAACTATTTTAACTAACTATTTTAACTCTTTTTAACTACTTATTTATTATTAATCATTTTTCACTTAAGTCTTTTTTTTTAAGTGTATTTATACACATCAATATTTTTCTATAATTCATTTTGCTATGATATAAATTTGATCTGTAAAACTAGTACTTTAGAGATAGCATAAAAAGATTTCACTAACGTTAACGTTATTAAAGTTAATAATAAAATCAAACCCTAAGAGCTAATGCTGCTGTAATGAATGTAAATCAGTAACAAAACCGGTTTTTATTTTGTAATGAGTAATCCTAATATATCCTAACTATAACTTTTTTTTTTTCTTCTTTTGACTTTTTAGGGTTAGAATAAAATTTTTTTTCATTTATCCTAATAAGATATAATATAGTAATTGTTAAATTTAAAGAACCGCGACCTTGTGCTTACATTAGTAGATCAGCATTTTTATCCTGCATCATATCCTCAAATGGGGAATTTTGATGGTTATAAAAGTGTCATGTGTAAAAATGTGCATGTTCACCTAATGTTCACCACTAAAGATTATCATTTTTTGTTGTCAAACATTTTTTAGTCATTAATTCTGGTCACGATCTACATACCTTGGTGACGTACGTACGTACTGTACATAGCAAATTACCATGGTGGTGGAAATAGGTGGAAATAGGGGGTTATCAGGCTATCATAATAAATCATAATAAATAAATAATAAAAATAATAATAATCGTAATAATAATTATTATTACGATTATTATTTTAGGAAATAAATTGTCTCCGTTTAAATTGCACGTAAATAATAATTGCAACGATTATTATTTTAGGAAATAAATTGTCTCCGTTGAAATTGTACAATAATATCATCAATTAGGCAACACATAAATATAAAATAATTGTTAATAAAAGGGTTATAAATAAATTAAGTTAAAAATAACCTAATGTTCTTAATTAACGTGTCGTATTAATTTATTGAACATAAACTGTACTATGGAGATAAACTGGTAACTTATTTATAAAATACATTAAACGTTTATTCAATGAGATTCTATTGAAATATTAGGGTTCTAAATTCAAAAATTTGTTTGATTAAAGTTAAAAAAAAACTTTTGGATAACAATAATTGCAAATAAATTATTAATGTTTGAGTCATTTACCAAATATATCTTAAATTATGTAATTTTACTAAATAAATAAATTTATAAATTAATAATTATATGTTTTACTATACAATAAAGTTTATGAATTTTTTGAATTTTTACAATTTATTATAATCACAAACTAATTACAGTAAAATCTCGGAATGCTTCTTTTTTAGAATAATGATAACAACTTTACACAAGTATATTTAAAAAAAAATATATATATTAAAATTCAACTTGTTTATACTGTAATTACATTTAATTACATTAAACCCATCCTTCAATTTTCATTTTTGACCTGGGTTAAAATCACTCAACAAGTTGTCTGTTATAGCGATGGTCACGTGATTAAAGCACCAGTATTACAGGTTTAGCATACACTTTGACAGTCAATTTCGTATAAAGAGTTTATTGCACGGGTTTATGTGACAACCCGTGCTTTTTTCATTTACTTATTGGCACGGGATTGTTACATCAGACACCGTGCAATACGATAGTTAGTTATTGTACGGGTATGTAGTGAATAATCTAGTTACACACGGGTTTCGTATTCCGTGCCAAAGATTTAAATATGAACCCGTGTGACTAGGTTATAACTAAAAAAATTTAATGGCTTGATTAAATGTTGATAACTCATAATCTAATAGTCCAGATTTGAATAATTTTGGTACTAATAGAGATATTTTCCACGCCATTTTTTTTGATAAACCCTAACCAAAAACTATAATAACCTATACTAACATGGGTTTGGGTGTGGCATTATCAAAAAAGTGTGTGAAAATTTTAATTCTTTTATTTTTATGATGAATCTAATTGCTAATGATACTAAAATTATTTAAATCAGACCACTAGACTATGAGTTATCCATTTAATCATTTAATCAAACTATTAATTTTCCCTTTGTACGAAGTTGACTATCAAAAATGTAACCAGGACGAACCCCGATTAGGTAATACTATATATTATATATTAAAGTGATTTACGATCATTTAATATTCAACTAAAGTGTGCTTATTGTTATAGTGTTAAACACCATATGTTACACGATGTCATCCAATAAAATCTATTTTTATTTTTCGGCTTTATATGCTACATAATATAAATAATACAGTAATTTAATACGTATTTATATAACATAAAAACGCGTGACAGACATAGTATTTATACTACATATTACATTTTGTTATATATATAACATTACTATATTTATATTAATTTTTAAGTTCGGTTTTATATAAATTGACTATGATCTAATTCATTACAATAAACCGATTCTTAAATAAACCCAAACTAACCTAATGGAATCGAAAGGATATCAAAAAAATCTGCAGAGACGGGTGACCTAATACCTAATAGAATTGGACTTCAAAAGAAGAAACGTAATGCTTTCGTTCATTATCAAAGGTCGGCAAATATGAGTGATACTGATGGAACATATCAGTCAGGGAATATGTCATACTTGTTAATATATGAGTGTTAGTTTATAATAAAAACTATAATAAAAGCATATAAATTTACTATTAACTTTAAGCATAAGATTCTTTTGAACTTACATATTAACTTGTTTTCAAATTTTGGGATTAAGCATATTGAAAATAGTAGATTAAGATCAATTAAACCACTTTTTTAAAAATTTGTCAATTTTGCATATTTTCTTTATAAAATTTTTTTTTAAAAAAAATTTTAGTTTTAAAATTTTATGCTGAAACAAAGTTTACATAGGTGACAAAATAGGTTGCCTTAGTAAAAAATAGGTTTACTATATATTAAAGTAAAAAATTACAAGTTTTATATATATAACTTTTTTCTACTAAGAGAATTTATCTTGAGCTCTTAAGTAAAGTTGTTCAACACAAAATTTTATAACAAAAATAAAAGACAGAATTCATTTATTTAAACATTTTACTATTATAAAAATTTTTTTTTAAAAAAAAAAATTTTGATTTAATTTTTTAATAGTAAAATGTTTAAACAAATTGAATTCTGTCATTAACTGCTATGTTCTCTTCTTTGATCCCAAATATCTTGGGATTCACCAAGCTGATTTTGATGATTTAGCTACCATTGGAATCAGAAGAACCTTCTCTTTAACTTTCAATTAGGGCACAAAAAGCCTTTACTTAATGGCATCTTTCATATTTTTGAAAGATTATTTAATCAATCATATTATTGCTTTAACTTTACAGGGGTTGTAAAGATAAAAAATACATCAACTTTAAAAGAAGATACTCTTTGAACTATTTGGAGTTAAGAACTAAAACTTTAAATTAAAAGATTATAAATACTAAAAAATATATATTTAAATTTAAAGAAAGGTTTATATGTATATTTTTAAATAAATTTAATTTAAATGATTTTTTTGCATAAATTTATATATAAAATTAGGTGAGTCAACTTATTTGATTTATATATAACAGCATTTGAAACCCCTGAAAAAGAACATGTCCTGTGACTTTTAGTTACTATTATAAAATTTTGTACTGAACAACTTTACTTAAGAGCTCAAGATAGTTTCTCTTAGTAGAAAAAAAGTTTTATATAGAAAACCTGTAATTTTTTTACTTTACTATATAGCAAACCTATTTTTTTTATTAAGACAACCTATTTTGTCACCTATGTAAACTTTGTTTAGCATAAAATTTTACATATAATTGCAATTTTAAAATTAGAAATTTTTTTAAAAAAATTTTATTAAGTAAATATACAAATTTGGCAAAATTTTAAAAATGTGTTCAAAGTGATCTTAATCTACTATTTTCAATATGTTTAATCCCAAAATTTGAAAAAAAGTTAATATGTAAGTTCAAAAGAATCTTAGGCTTAAAGTTTATAGTAAATCTATATGTTTTTATTATAATCTTTACTAAGTATTATTATTATTTATCACATGACATCTTCCCTGACTGATATAGCCCGGATCTTGTTATACAGTACGGACATGTCTCAACAAATAAAAATTTTTAGCGGCAAATTCGGATTTTATTTTTTATATATGAAGAGGCCAATTTGAAAATTTAGCTAATATTTATATATAAAATGGGCAAATTTAAATTTTTAATATATCTGATATATAAAAATAAAATTAATTGTTTAAAGGGGTTAAATTTGCTTTTATATATATATATAAAAGGTGGCCAAATTTCATGTTTAATTATAAAAATACTATAACTTGCTATAACTTTTTTATAAATAGATTTAAAAAAAATTTAAGAACGTAGAAGTGTTTAGCTTGTCTTGATTTAACATTTTAAGATAGTATTTTTTGTTTACTATTTTTTTTTTGAAAAAGGATTAGCAATTTGAATGTCATCAATTTTATTAGTCGGGACTAGGCTGTCTGCACTGTAGTTGAATTGGACTTTAAAAGGATGAACATAAAACTTTCATTTATTATCAAAAATCTTGAGATGGGAGATGCTGATGAGACATACAATGCTGGATCTTGTTATTATCACGCAATTGGACTTTAAAAGGAAGAACATAAGGTTTTCATTTGTCATCAAAAATCGGCTGGGCGACATTGATGGAACATATAATGCTGATCTTGTTATAATCATGGAAATGGATTTTAAAAGAATGAAACGTAATGCTTTTACTTATTATTAAAAGTCATAATGCCTGACATTGTTATCATTATGGAATTGGACTTGAAAAGAATGAACGTAAGACTTTCATTTATTGTCGGGGATGATGCTGAAATCGGATGATACTAAAATTTGGGATCTCGATTTGAAACTATAAGCCTTGCTAAAATCCACATATACCCTTTAAATATCAAATCTACACCCAAACCTTACCCTAACCCTAACCCTATAAGGCAAAAACGAAAAAAACACCTCAAAAAATTTTTTCAAAATTTCAGGATCATATATCATCCCCGACATTTATAATCAAATTTCTGTGATGCTAATGGAACTATAATGCTGGATCTTGTTATCATAATGAAATTAGATCTGAAAAGGATGAAGGGCTTTCGTTTATTCTCAAAAAAATCTGCTGATTTACGCTTGGTTTTAATGAATGGTGTTGAAAAGGGATCGCTCATTATCAAAAATCAGGAGAGATGAGTATGTTAGTATAACAAATAGCGTTAGATATTGATATCAACATGGAATTGGCATACATAGGAAAAAAGACGTTATGTTATTAAACCTACCAATCTATTATCTACAAAACTCCTAGTAGATGTAATGGAATCAAAAACACCAAATTACCAATACCAATAGCGATGGCCAAAACAGAGAAGTATAAAGTATATAGTATGTAAATTGGAAGTGTAGAAATTATAATAGTCATATGATTAAAAAATTTCTTTAAATCAAAGCTACTTTTCTATTAACCCTAACCCGAAAAAAAGGTACTTACTCACCCTAACCATTTAAAAAGGGTGTCCATCCAAACGGAATCACAAACACCAAGCCACCAATATCAACAGCGACGGCAAGGGAACTCCAAAATGGAAGAACATATAGTGAAGTAGTATAGTATGGAAATGTAAATTAAGACGTGTATAAATTATTTAGCAGTCATATGGTCAAAAACATTGTTCTTGATCCATTTGACCCATTTTTCTTGGCCTTCTCTAAAATAAAAAAAATTTACCATCGGTCTTGACTCATGCTAAGTAATATGATAGGAGTGACCCTAGCGTCGCTTGCAAAAAATGGTACATGTAACTTTCGAATCAGAATATGCAGTTTTGAATTATCATTATCGTAATAACGATATTACTATCGTTTTTCATTCGAAATCTTTTATAAGTAACATTAAATATTCTTCTATTCGAATTTATGATAAGTTCTTGAATGAAAAAAGAAATTCTATCAAAAAGAACTTAACGATATCTTAAGGCTAAAGAACTTTTAATAACAGTCTAAATAATACTTATAGTTGAAAAAAATTCAAATTATTAAAAAACTAATAATATTAGAGATTAAGTAATATGTAGCGATTTTATGCGTAATAATATAAAAAAATTGCAATTGCATTTGTTTTTTTTTCGATACTTTTTAGCCGCCGAGGAAACCGAAGAAAAACTTTTAGACGATAATCTGGCTCTACTTGCTAAATTAGAATACGAAAAAGAAGCCCACGAGGACACCAAAGATTTATACTACCGCCAAACGTTCTTAATGAATGGCTGCTTACACCAATTAGTACACAATAGAAATTTTATTTATTAAAGTTCAAAATATTTTATACGTTGTAAATAGATTCTAAATGACGTTATACTTGCGATAATAAAGGGAGTTCGCAAAATACACTAATGCTATTTTTAATCCGAAATCATTGTTTATGTGCAACGTTAGGGTCGTTGTTATATCCCCTAACATAATTTAATATGTATCAAGAACGATGGTAATTTTTTTTTATATTTTTAGAAAGGGAAGAAAAATGGTTTTCCAGTTCATAAAAAAAATTCGTTAAACCAAAGTTACTTTCCTACTAACTCTAACACTTAACCTAACCCAAACCATCAAAAATGGTTACTTATCCATCAGAATCTGTACTGCCGTACAGTACTACTTTACTAAGTGTTTCGAACGAACACTAACGTTGCTTAAAATGCAAAAAAAAACTTAATTTTCATGCATATAATGATCTGTGTAACGTGTATGGTGTTAAACAATATGTAATACTTTAAACCGGTATAGTTTTGTAATTAATCTTACTTTAGTATATCGATATACAGTATTTTTATATAAAAATATTAATACAGTATACGAGGTTATAATTATAACTACGTACTGTACAGTACGTACGTATGTGAATGCCCAAGATTAATGTAAATATATAGTATGAAATGGGATTTTATTGCATATTAAAGTTTTTTTTTTATTCATAAATAAATAATGTTATCATCATCATTTATGCTTATAATTTATACAGTTTATAGTTTATAATAACATTTCATAGGTCAGTCTTTATCGTTTAATTTAGGCCTAGATTTAGGTCTAGATTCTTCTCGATTATACGAGAATCCAGAGCAATTCTTAAATTTTATAATTTATTTAAAAGTCTTGACTTTTCTTAATCACATTGAAAAAAATTTTCAATTACGTACAATTTTTAATTTTTTGTTTACAATATTTATTTATGCAAAGATGAAATCATAGAAAATTCGAAATGCATTCCTGTAAGCGAGCATACACGCGTACGATCTACTGTATGCGCTAGCCACATAACCAAAAGTAGTTCACTTTTTGTTTTTATAGTTTAAATATATATATATACGTAGAGTGATACTATTATTGAAATTATTTAAGCACAAATACCATATGTCACTGCTTACAATGTCTCCTAAAAATAATACCCCTCATGATTAAGACCTGTTCCACCTGTTCCTTGAATAAGATCCGGGTTATAACCATATTTATTTACTACTTTTAATATAATATATTCCCCAAATATAGTACTCGGTTCTTCACACAGTATTATACCATGGATTTAAAATGAAATAAGATTCGGATACTGTAAACAGTAACATATGGTAAATGTGATAACGTAATATCATAACAAAGGCAGGAAATATGTTATGCTGTTAAGGAAATTTTTCGTATTCCATTCTACATCTACAGTAAATATAAATCACTATATGTTAAATATTGTATTGTTAATATTGTACTGTATATATCTGATATATTATTTATTATCATATTATCGTATTACGAATACTGTAAAGTGAGATAGATTGATAAATTACATTATCATCACGAGATTTTGTAGATTAGGTACGTGTGTAAGTAGTATAGATATGTATCATGGTTCAGTAATAATTAACCATTGTCATTTGCAAAAAAATTTGCACGTACATTACACTTGACGATTATGTCTAATCAATTTACCGATACAATTACGAATTAAATGTGATTTTGTTTAATTATTGATGGTTCTTTTCTGTTTGATTTCAAGTTTCGATATCTGATATACTGTATAAAAATGAAACGAAGGAGAAACAAAGAGTTTGAAAACAAAAGCATCAAATTCATGTCAAATCCATGGTTGAAAATTTTTTTCTTGTATAAATTATGGTGATTTGAACGAGTAAAGAAAGAGTAGCAAATTTAAATATTAGAATTTTAACATTCGAGATTAATTTGCAATACTCAAGAGAAACGTAATTCTAGTATCCTCCCTTTAGCAAAATGTACGAAAACACGTACAATTCGATCTCTATCTACTTCAATGATTCCTCAAACCAAGCCGGCTGCGAAACTGTCCACCACTCACAATAATAAAATTGATGATAAAACTCAATTAACGCGAAAATTTTCTCTATCTTCTCGAAAGTCTCCGAAACCAACAGTGTCTACTATTTCAACATTATCTACAAATAACAAATCTTCAACTATCGTTAGTAAAAATGAAAATAAATCTTCATTTGTTACTAAAAACAAGTTATCCCCTATTGAAATTAAAAAGAAACAACTACTTCTTGAAACTAAAAAAACAACTTCTTCCTTAGAAACTAAAAAACAGTTCCTCCTTTAGAAATTAAAAAGAAAACTCCACCTTTAGAAATTAAAAAAAAGTTACCACTTGTTGAAATTAAAAAGAAATCATCTCCTATTGAAATTAAAAAGAAACCATCTCCTATTGAAATTAAAAAGAATCCGTCTCCTCTTGAAATTAAAAAGAATTCATCTCCTATTGAAACTAAAAAGAAATCATTAGAGACTTTAAAGAAGTCGACGGAATCACTTGTGATTAAAAAGAAATCATTAGAGACTTTAAAAAAGTCAACGGAATCACTTGTGATTAAGAAGAAGACAATGTCTTCATTAACAAAGAATAAACAAATGACTCCTGTCGTTAAGAAAAAACCCATGTCTTTTATCAATGAATCACCATCGCTTAGGGAACGAAATGGTATTGAAATGACACCTGCTCGTGGACGATCTCGTGAAAAAAAAGATATTAAATATGAAAACAATGAAAAGCACGATTTAAACGATAATAATGATAAAATTAGTGATGAGAAAGAATATATTGAGAAATTTCATGTTGAAGTGAAAAATATTGATAATGATATGAATGATAAAGAATTCCTTGAAACTTTATTGTCGAAAGTCGATTTATCACATCCTATTACAGTTGAAATGATAACACAGGTATATTAAAAGCTTTAATATATATTGTATATATTTATCAATTTTTATTCATTCCATTCCTTTATAAATTAGGTTATAGAGCTTCAAATGCAAAATTTTTTGTTAAAGGAAGGAAGTCAAGCACTTTGGCAAGAATATAAATGGCAATCAAATTTAGAGCGTGAATTGATTGAAGAACTTAACAAGTAAGTTTTGTTTGAAAATTATGTATTGATACGTTTTCCACATTCAGTAATTTCAAAAATTAATAAAAAATATATATGATGCTGTCTATTAGGATGGAAGTTACATTTGAAAAAGTTACTTCGCCAAAGAAACAATTTGATAATACATTGGTATTTTTACTGGGATTAACTATCAATTTAATATTCATTATTACTACTGTTAACTTTGACATAAAGTGATTACTTAAATAATATAAATATTAATATACTGTACTACTTTTTTTTTTTTTTTTTTTTAGAATTCTCTTAAAATCAATTTTACGGATTCATCTCCTTCCATGATCTTACAAAAAGATCAACAGGAATCAGAGGAAGATCTGGCGTTTCTTAGGATCACGAGCATTATCAAATCAATGAAAAATGATATCCTAATTCAATTAGAATATGATGTTGACAAAGTTAACCTAGAAGAATAATTGTGTTGTTTTTTCCTATTTCATCGATTATTTGTTAGTTTCCTTTACTTAGGTTCTAAAGTATTTTATATAAATAAATATAAGTTTATAATTATATGTATAATACCGTGTATGACCGAATAAAAGCTACCAAAATGTTGAAAAAAAGAGTTTTTTTGGACTTAAGAGAAGGAGTAGCTTTTATTCGAGTCAAATTTTATTATTAAAACATAATAAACTTTTCTAAATTTTTTGATTTTAAATTGGGATGGTAGCTTTTATTCGGGGGTAGCTTTTGTTCGGTCATATACGGTAATAGTATTCGCTTATATAATGAATATTTGTACTGTACAGTAAGCCACAATCGAATATATATATAGTATTATTAATAGTACATTTATCGTTCGTAAAAGAAATTCCTAACACGAAAAAAAAGTTCAATCCTAGTATCCTTCTAATCCTATCATCAAAAAACAATTGTAAAGTAATAAAATGACAATAAAAACCTTTTTATTTTTAAACAGGGATGTTAAATTTCTTAGAACCAGGCTCTGAATTACGATCTTTCAAATAAGTCCATTGATACTTTATCATGTTTTAAAAAAATTTGTCATTTCTATAATATGCCATCTAGGTAATTAACCAATCAAATTTTATTGTCCAGAGCGAATCATAGGACTCATAATTCTACGCCCTTTGATAACCTTCTAGATTATCAAAAAACATCCCCATAAAAAAAAAATCTCTTGGAATCATTCTGAAATTTTCAGAAAATCGAATCTATTCCGAACGTTTACAGGATGTTTATTGAATACTATCAGTGCACAAAATCTAATGTAAGATACCGGAGATTCCGATTATAGCTTGCAAAAAGTGTGACCCTGTGATTTTCACAGTGATGGCGGAAAATCTCTGTGATTCTTAATAAAAAAATTCAAATTTAAAAATTTATGTAAATTGATATATTATTTAAATTATGCTTTCAATCATAGTTTCGATCAACGATCATATATAAAAAATACGTCATTCCCAAAGCTTATATATTTTGATATTTGCTTTTTTTTTTCGACAAACATATCTTTCTCTTTACATATTTTGAAGATTTTTTAAAGCATTGTAATATTTTATATTGATACGTAATTTTGACTTTATAGAAACTGCTTTTAACGCATCTTTAAGTAAAATTCTCTTAGANTTATATATTTGATATTTGCTTTTTTTTCGACAAACATATTTTCTTTCTCTTTACATAAGTATTCCTTAATACTTGGTTATAATGGCTGATATTCAAGAAACAAAGCTAAAATATCGCAGAGGAACATGTTTTAGTTGTCGAAAATGGTTGTATTGTGGAATTGACTTGACTTACAACAAAACATATGTAATTGCAACTCGTTACATAGAGGTAATCGGACTGCAGCTGTCAAAAATGCATTTATACGATTATTTAATCCCAATTGGGTGAAGGAGCAAATAGATTATGTTCGTCAAAAAAAAAAACACAACTTTATAATTACTCACTAAGTACAAGAGAAACTTCTAGTTTTTCCTTGTGCTCTCGGTGTAATGATTTCTTAATGAATACAAGAATAACCATAATAATGTAGATAAATAATACGCCACTTCAAGTACAGTATATTTTGAAGATTTTTTAAAGCATTGTAATATTTTATATTGATACGTAATTTTGACTTTATAGAAACTGCTTTTAACGCATCTTTAAGTAAAATTCTCTTAGAATTGAAAAATCACCTGATTCCCGTGATTTTACATGACATCATGATCTGCAGAGGTTTTTGCAAAGCTCAATAATTCCGGCACGATTTTTTGATGTAAAATCTCGAAATAACGCAGGGGTGAAGTTACAAATTTTAGCCCGAATTAAGCTTAATTCGGGCCAAGTTTCGAAATCACGCCCATGCCTGCTATTTCGAGATTTTATGGTAAACAGAAAATTTATGTCACTTATTATTAGGCATTAAAATATACGCAATAAGTATATTAAAATAATGGCATTATATTTATTGATATCTCCGTTTAGTAGAAACACATCGGAAAAAAATCAGAATACGTCATGCCACAATTTTGTAGTGAAATTTAGCCCGTTGTTAACCCGAAGTCACTCCGATCTAAATAGTGTGACAGATTAAAATGAAATCGGATTAAAATGAAATTTTTCTATTTTTTAGGGAACATTTTTGGGGGTTTTTTTAGCATTAGGGTTAGTGTTTAGGGTTAGGGTTATTAATAAATGAGTATATGTGGGTTTTATAAGCTTTAAAGGTGAGCAAGAGAGGTCCCCAGTTTCATTTTAATCTGGTTTTATTTTAATCTACCACAAATAATACTAACAAACCTGCTAACTGATATACTAAGTAAAATTGCTTGGATTATAATTTGCTACATATCTGCTTAAATTAGTCCCCAAAATATACAATGATCTACAAAAAGTCACATGTTGATTGGATGTAAATAAAAAATGTACCCCAAAATCACATGTCAAATTCATTGTCTCTCCTAGATAATATAATAAAACCTATGAGCCTACTTCAAAACCCATAAGTTTTCTTAAAAAGAATTGAATTTAATAAAAAGTAAAAGAAGTTAATTTTTAATTGAAATTTTTTTTCAAGTTTTAAAAATTTAAACTTTACAAAGTTTAACTTTTTAGTTTGTTTAGATCTCAACGATACATGCTTAGATTTTGCAAGATTTGTTTAGATCTTGCGACATATATTTAGTTTGGTTTCGTGATATATTTTGATATATATATATAGTATTAATATTTTGGTATTTAGCTTGGATTTCGCGATATATATTTAGTATAAGTTTCACAATATATAGCTTAGATTCTGTAATATGTATTTACTTGGATTTTGCAATACATATTTAGTTTGGGTTTCAAAATACATATTTAATTTGGGTTTGTGCTATATATTTTAATGGTAAATAACTTTGTAACTTATGAAATTTTAATATTATAATTATTATCATTATATAAATAATAAAAATAAGAACAAATTTATTTGTAGCAAACAGTTTTTATGGAAAAGTTTTTATATAGTAATGTACAAATCTGCACAGATTTTTTAAAAGATCTATTATTAAAAATTTGCAAAGTTCTGTGACCTCACACCTGTTAATAAAAAAAATTTTTTGTGTTTATGGCCCAGATCACAAAAAAAAACAACGTTTATATATCAATATTATTAAATTAATTTATTTACTATTTATTTTAATATTAAATATTTAAACATAATCAATTATATTATAATAACCTCACTACATAGTACTAGCTTTACTATAACTACAAAAATCAAAATACCACTATAAAATAACTCAAGAAAAAAAGAAACAAAAACTAAAACAACAATACTAAAAATGATAAATTCACTATGAAAACTTTATTGATACTAACCAAAAGCGATGATGATACTAAGACCCTCTAACAATAATAACAATACCAACTAAAAGCAACAAGATCATAAGCGAAAAACAGGTTCAGTTTTCAAATCGTTGCTATTTACAGCACCTAATGACAAATCTACAAAAAAGAAATGTTAAAAATAATAAAAAACTTCTTAAAAAAAGACAAAAGAACTAGTACTTAACTTTCTGTATCAGTTCCAGGACCTGAAATATATATAGATAGGTCAGGTTAATTATAGGTTACTAAAACAGGAAAGATCTGCAGAAAAAACTTCAAAAATAAGGGGACGTCTAAAGCGGAGTAAATTCTTATAATAAATTTTATCGAATTAACTTTAGGGTTAGGGTCATCTTAAGTTAGAGTCAAAGAGATTCTTAGATTATAATATATAAGCAAAATTGCCTTCCCGACATTTTTAATTAAAACACCAAGGTAGGTTTAGACTGCTATTTTTTGTATTTTTCAAGGTTTTCGCTTCGCTTTTTTGTTTGCTTCGCCAAAAATCATCAAAATTCGATAATTTGATTGGTCAATTGTCACATGATTCTACTCCGCTTTAGACGACCCCAAAAATAAGCAAAAAAATTACTATAAATAAAAAAGATCTGTATAAAAATCCTCAAAAATAAGCAAACTCATACCTGACCTATCTATATATATTTCGGGGTCCTCTAGTTCCGGTTTCTGAATCATCACCATTCTAGCATCATAGTGAAAAACGAACCTATAAGAGTAGTAACATATATTACGTAATATAATTTTACTATACCCTTTACCCCTCCCCTCTACATAAGAGAAATTTGATTGGCTATTATGAACTTCTATATTTAACGTAAGATTTTAGAGACCCCTCTCCCCCTAAAATATTACATAATATCTGTCACCACCCTAAGAAAGAAATGTTAGTAAAAAGAAAAAAAAGATCCCAAGAAAAAAAAATCAAGCAAAAGAACTAGTATTTATTTTTTTGTAACAGTTTTGATTTTTGAATTATTGCTATTTTAGCATTCTAATAAAATATGAACATACAAGAATAAAACATTAGTAGAACAAAAAAAAAGAACTTCTCCAAAAAAAAAAAAAGTATAAAAACTGGTACTTATCTTTTTGTACCAGTTTTGGTTTCTGAATTGTTTCTATTTTAGCACTCTAGTGAAAAACAAGCTCCAAGAAAGAAATGTTTGTAGAATGAAAAAAGGAACCCCAAAAAAAAAGAAAACACAAAAGACCATACACAAGATCGTATTAGAAACTATCTCACAAGAAAATGAAAAAGTACACTAATCTTGATTTCCGCTAAGCAATGACAATGCTATGACAAATCAACTCTATTAATAGCATCAGCAATAGCAAAAAACTTTTAGTAAATAAGAAAAGTAAAAACATATCTACTAAAAGAAAGAATTAGCCTAAACCAAGAAAAGAAAAAGCAAACAACAAGAAGAATGAAAAAAGCAATACTTATCTTACACTCAGTATTTCAAAAAGTCATTCACAAATAAAAAAACTATATAATAAATAAAAAGAAATAATATTAAAAATAAAAAGAAACTATAATAAATAAAAAGAATAAAATCAAAAATAAAAAAACTATATAAAGAATAAAATAAAAAATAAAAACAACTATATAAAGAATAAAATCAAAAATAAAAACAACTATATAAAGAATAAAATCAAAAAAAAAAATTATGCATAAAAAGCTATAAATTTAATTAGTTAACCAAATGTCTATTACTAATGCATCTATGTAATTAAATATGGTGCCAGTGGCTTTAAATCTCCATAAAAAATAGCTTTACAAAAAATACTACCCCTCTTTCAAAAATTTATAAAATGTAAAACTAATCCACAAATTTTGTTCTTTATGATTTAAAGAATAAAACTTGTGGTTTAGATTTCAATTTAAAACTAAACTAGTAGAGCAGTAGGCTTTTAAAAATTGATAATTTATTAGTAAATTGTAAAAATATGAACGTATATATTTTTAATTTAACCTAATCAGAATGCATCTTTATGGTCATATGACTCTACTTTTGGGCTGTTAAAAAACTTTGGCATCAAAAAAAAATCGCTCTTTAAAAAAAAAAAAAAAAA
>QKWP01000962.1:45082-56331 GCA_003550325.1 Gigaspora rosea
AAAAAAAAACTTGAAAAATAGCGATTCAAACAACAATATTTACGGTTAGTTTTTTTAATATTTTTTTCTTAATATAGGTTATTCGACCAAATTTTTAAAGCTACAATATATCTGATATTATATATGGAGTATGTAGGATACGTACGATTGCATGCTATGTTCTATAGTTAGTTTTGGTTTTTATACTGTCCATACTCTATGTGCGTGTATTACCCTTATTGATAGTTGGCGGCTCTTTTTAATTTACTTATATTATACATTCTTTATCTCGTTATTAAACTATGTACAATACTAGTTAGGAAGCGATTTTGTTAATAAAGATTATCTGTTATATATGTATTTGAGTTTAAAGACATTTTTTTCATTATGTTTAACCAGATACGCATTTGACAATGACTATAAAGGTCAATGGGTTAAAAATTGTCGTTAAATATGTCTTTTTGTCTAATAATTCCTAAATTTTTTTTTACTTTGAATCGTTTTCTATTAGCCAATCAGATTTCGTAACGTCATCAGATGATCTACAAAAATTAGCCAATCAGAATGAAAGCCCGCTATGTTACTGGCACTATATAAAGTCAAATTTAGGTATGTTAAAAATTTTAGAGTGATTTACAAATCCATGCTATAATAATATTACTTGGCTAGTATTAATATAGTGCAGGACACTTAAAGGCAGAAATTATAAAATTTGTCACATTTTCAAAAAATTTCATAGTAAAATTTGATGTCTTTGTGAATTCTCGCAATTTGATTGGCTAAAAATTAATTATTAAAAAAGATTTAAAATTAATTTAAAATTAATTTTAAAATTAACCAATAGCAGTAAGTTAAAACATGTGACTTGTCCCATTTTGGGCCAAATTTTTACACTTTATATAAAAATACTATACTTTTAAACTTATTAACTAAAAAAATATACAATAATTTTTTAAAAAATAAGGCCGCTAAGTTGTAGCAAATTAGCTAAACTACAAAATAGTGGCTTGTTTTTTGTAATATTGTTTTTATATTACACATAAATATGATTGGCTTTTAAAATTTGTGTTGCCTTTAAGCGACCTGCACCGTACTTTGCCGGTTCAATCTAATATCTGAACTAAACTATCAGATTAGCTTAGGTTATACAAAATGCAAAATTTTTTAACACTACTTACTAACAATTTTGTGTATTAATGATATATATATGTAATCTTACATAAGTTATTACAGCCCATAATATTTACAATCGATATAGTATATGACTAATGATTTTGCCTGATTACAATTTTTTGACTAGACCAAGTCAATAAATTTTGATCAGCTTAGTCAGCTTAGCTGATTCTCTGGTCAGGTAATAAAATCATATAAAAATCACATAAAATAATTAAACACCTACGGTAATTCCATACTGGTTAAACTATACATGTAACAATTCTGAAATAAATTATGGAAAATTTTTATATTTCGAAACAAAACTCAAGTCAGATCTGAAATAGATTTAAAATAGTTTTTTTTATATAATGTTCTTTTAATACTCACTAAACTCTATATAGTATATTTATTTAACAATAAAGCAACGTTTGTTAATTTTTTAAATTTTATATAATATTTTTGTGTTTTGTTATTTATCAATTCATAGCTTTATTAAAAGCTACATATTTTTCAATACTAATTTAAATTGGAGTAGGGATTAAAACAATGCTAGTTTTCTTTTAAAAAAAGTAGGTCATGAACCATATTGGGATGAAAACAATTTCATTTATCAGTTATAACATTTCTGGCGTCAAAAAAGAGGCATTCCAATAGGACTGAGGTTCTCAGAATTGCCAAAAATTTTCGTGCTTGCTGTGCCATTAGAGGTAAGGGTTAATTTATTATTCCACCAAAAAACTAACAGGTTATGTTTTTCGTAAAAAGGATTGAAAAAATCATATTTTATCATTCAGGCATATCAAAATATATCTTTAATTCAGATTCAATGGAACAAATAGGCTAAGAAGTTTCTTCAAAAAGTGAATTAAATAATAAGAAAGATGGATTATTTTTAATAGTGGGTGTTGTTGAGTATATATTTTTTGCTCTTTTCATTTTGCATTTTAATTTATCTTTTATTATCTCTAACTTTTCTGGCTCAAAGCTTAGATCTTTAAATCTTGGGTCAAGAATAGTAGCGATATACTCTTCTGCTCCTGGTTCATTCTAGCAGTTTCCAAATGAAATTTCTATCTCGTCATATATATCATGAACAATTGAATGTTTAAGAGTTGCTTTCTTTTGAAACAGATGTTCTTGTAATCTTTTAATTAGAGATAACATCATTGAAAAGGTAGAATAATGATCTCTACCTACTATAGTTGTAATATTTGCAAAAGGGCCTAGCAACTCAACTAACTCCTGAACTTCTAACAATTCTTCTTCATTAAGAAGCAAAATTTTCCAATGTTTTGGTATAATTTCTAATACTTCTTTCTTTATTTTTTGCAAGATCTTCTTGAACCTTTTTATTCCTTAGATTGTAACACAGGCAAATTTGCCTGCGTATTTTAAAATTTTTAATAAAATTTTAAATATTAATTTTAGCCATATCTTTTCTAAGTAAAAAATATTCTTTAAGTTTTGTTTTAGTAACTTTGTTATAAAATTTTTTTAAAATCATTAGAAAACTTTAATATAATAAATGTTTAAAGTTCTTGTATTGGCATTTTTACTATTAAAATTTTTCTTTAGATTTTTTCAAATTTTATATGTTCCTGTCTATAAAAAAAATCTTTACTTCTAATACAAGTCTTAATTTTTACAAGTAAATCATTAAAGTTGCAATAATAAAAGTTGTCATCCTTTATATAAACTACAATATTGTCTTAAGAACTATAGTTCTAAAACTAAAACTAAATAAGATCGCAGAAAAATTGTAATAAAATTTTTTAAAAAAATTTTTTCTTAAAATTATCTATTTTCAGCTTATATGTAACTATAATTTATTTTCTTATAATATAAAAACTAATTTTGCAAAAAAGTAATCCTTATTTTCAAATATAATTGTACAAAGTTTTATTTAATTATTTTAGTATTTTAAAAAAGTAAATCAGAGCTAAAAAAGTGCAAAAACGCAGGCAAATTTGACTGTGTTCTACTACAATCTAAAGGATAGCTTCATAAAGAGAAAGTAGACATTTTAACAACAAATAAATTGAGTTCCACCTTATCACAATATCATTAGAATCAGATCTAGGACTGAAATATCTTTATTATTCTGTAATGGATCTTTTTCTTTAGCTATTTCAACCTGTACTAATCATAACATTTCTCTAAATTTATCTTTTTTGGGAACAAATGCATTTAGAGCCTTTGTATAGTTAATCAAGTCAATAGCATATTTTAAACTGTCCGTAACCCCAAGCTGGATCGTGTGAGCTGTACATAATACATGTAAAGTTTCAAGATTATTTAATTACCAATCTGAATAAGATCAGTACTATAGCTATATTATTACTATATATGAAATTGGGGATAAACAAATATAAACAATATATTAGTAAATCTGATTATGACCCTTATGAAAAGTTTTGTTTATGGGGTGTGGCGACTTAGAGAAGTTGGTAAGTTGTCACCCCCAAGTGGCAGGTCTATGGTTCAAATCCCACTGCCAACACTTTTGAAAAATAAGACCTGTGTTCCGGTAACCGTTTCCTGTCGATCGGTTGGGTATATCACCTATAGTCCTTGGTAACCATCTCGAATGGGAGCTTTCGGGCGAAGTTGTGCCTCATGATATAAATAAATCCAAGGAACCGGAAAAACAGAAACCCATTTGGCAAAACCCGAGTAAGGAAGTAGCAAAGATCTTTGACGGTGCTACCAAAACTGGAATATTGGACCAGAGCCAAAGATCCGGACTTTGATCTCAGGGACAAGGTCTACCAACTTGGCCGCTAAATCGGGTACCGGAAGAAAAGGACCTATGTTATAGAAGTAGGTACCAGTGGGAGAAAAACCATAATGGCACCTAATACCAGGTAGATCAACCCTTCCGGGCAACTGGATTGTAAGTCTGGGAAAACAGTGAAGGACCGGTAGAAAAGTGATGGTGGGTACCGGGGTTGGAGCAAACCTTATAAAGGCAGAAGTAGGTAATGGTAGCAGTTGCAGGGTATCTCCTGACTGCAAGTTGCTTGCCTCGGTGAGTGCGTAAGTTATCGAAGTATAGGTAATACCTGTGTGGGATAGGGACTGCTCTACCAAGTGTACCGCAAGGATAAATTAGTTTTAAGAGGATGTAGTTAGCATCTGGAACTGTCTTTGACTAACTAATGTATCGGAGGGCTGTACCAGTGATCACAAGTAGGATTGACATGCGAAGCGTTGGACCAGAGGGTTTAAATAGACAATATTCTAGTTGGGTTGTAGATATAGCAACTAGTGTAGAACCTTCGGGCGAACTACTTCAATTAGATAACCAAAAGTTGTATGTATGGCTAGTTGTACTCTCATTCAATATAACAATTGTGGGGCTGACCAAAGAGGCGCCCTTGATCCACAGGCTTGATTAAATAAACTCTCACCCAGAGGGGGAGCTTTGACATAAAAAAAGAAAAGTTTTGTTTGTACTAAGTAAATATTATTTTTTAATATAAGTAAAGTTGTAGAGCAGGTTCTTGTGCATCTACTGGTAAAATTTCATTAAAATCGGACCTGTAAATAAAAAGATATGAGTAAAAATGTCTTTAAAATTCTTTAAATCATATAAAAATTTTATATATACAGGCGTGTTTCAGATTTTGTACTATATTGTTTATATATTTGTTTTGTCCAAATTCTAAATATAATAATATTGCCGATCTTATCTGAATTGGCAATTAATGCTTTTACCATTGAGCTAGCATTATCAGTTATGCCTAGTGATACCAATAAAATAATTTTTGAAAAAGATCTATTTCATCTTCATTAGAGAAAATTAAAATTTTTTATAAGAAAGAGCAAATAAAATTTATATAAATATTTTCCATATAATTTCGTCTATTCAAAAAAACTATCAAATAATTTCGTCTTTCAAGTAAAAAAGGTCAATAACAATTTTGTCTTCAAATTTTAATTTCAGGTTTTAGAACCTGAAATGTTTCGTCTTCATATATAGTTACGCCTGCTACACATTTTTCCGTAAGTACCATTTAGCTAACTCTTTTTATAAACAATCTTCAATATGTTTGGATGTATGTGAATATGGAAAACTTTTAATTGTAAGTAAAGCTTTGTGCATTTCAAACTTGGAAGAGAGCCAATGTGCCGTAATTCCAACATTGACAAATTTTATATAGATATATATTGATTACTAACGGGTAAGATATATATCGATACTAAATATCCCTGCTGATTTGATAGTGATAGTAATTGATATATATCTGGTTATCTGATTTTAATCAATTACTATCACTATCAATAGAAATTGGCAGAAGTATTTAGTATTGATATATATCTTACCCGATTAGTAATCGATATATATCTATATATAAAATTTGCTGATGATATAGACATTAATCGATATATATTTGATATGATATTAATTAATAATTATTATATTTACATAATCATACTTTTTGCAAATTTTAAACATTTTACAGGTTTTTGCAAGTTTTTGCAATTTAATATAAAATTTTATTTTTTTATTTATTATTATCGGCGTTGTTAAATCATACCACTGGTGTCCAACACTACTATAATTTTTATTATGAGCTGCAGTGTAACATGAAAATCAGGTATAACACAAATTTTTGGATATTTTTTAAAAAATGACTAGAATGCAAAAACTCGTTTATGAAATTATTTTTGAGGCTTTAACAAAAAAAATTTCTCGTAAAATTTTGGTATAACCAATGCCCCCGATCCCAGGTCTTAACCCTAACCTAATATTAATCAAAATTTAGTTATTGTTTTTATTTTGATTTGCATGTTATATGAATTTCATATTACTGGTGCTGAACACCATGGTGCGATATAATATTTCTAATTATTATTATACTAGGAATCAGGAACCGATATAAGTCCGAAGCGTAAAATTTATAAAATTTTTATGGATTTTATAATTTAATGCCATGGCCAATCTCCAAAAATAACATGACCAATGTAATGACACATTAACCAATTAGAATAAATCGTTTGACCGAAAAAACTTTAATTTATTAATATTACATAGCAAACATTAAATTATCAAACATTAATTGATGATTCACCATTCAACAGAAGAATGATCTTAGTATAATGTGACAGGACCCCGAACAATACATATGGGCTGCCATCAATAGAAATCAGGCAGATTAACATTTTAAAAAAAATTAATGCCTTAACTTTCACAGCTCATAGCTCGGTAATTTTTGAAGCTATTAACATTATTTAGTAGTCAAAAGAAAGCTTAGGTCTTAAGCTTTCTTTTGACTATTATATGATAATAATAGCTTCGAAATTCATCGAGCTATGAGCTGTAAAAGTTATGGCATTAATTTTTTTCAGAATGTTGATCTGCCTGATTTCTATTGACGGCAGCCCATATAGAAGTTACATTAGCTTTAATATAAACTTTTTAAAATTTTTATCCACTTTTTATTATAGCTAATTGACCATATTTTACATATAAGCTTTAATATTTAATAAATTTTAACCAAATATTAAATATAACAATACTTTTTTTTAAAAAATTTTTTCTTTATCCAAATTTTAAATACAACCTATTTAAAACTTATTAATTTTATCCACTTTTAATAATATAACATTAAAAGCTTTTATCCACTTTTAAATGTAACCTTTTGACCAATATCCACTATTCAAATGTAACATTTTTGTAAAAAAGTAACCTTTTTAGCCAAAATTTCAATGTAACCTCTATATATATTGTTCGGGGTCCTAATGTGACACAAATTACTATGTAAATCATATGTACGGACTGCAGAGTTCGTCTAAGGGAACTTTTTATTTTACTAAGTTAATGAGCAAAGTCGATTAATTGAAAGTTGTAAAGCTCAATGAGAGGATTCTAACGGTGGTTAGATCATCCAAATCGGTCTAGCAGATGCCGAGATATCTTCGAAAAACGATTGGCTGCCTATATAAAATTACTATGTAAACACATATAAACAATAGTTTGTTTACATAGAAATTTTATATAGTCGCCCAATCGTTTTTTGAAGATATTTTGGCATCCACTGGGCCGATTTGGATGATCTAACCACCGTTAGAATCCTCTCATTGAGCTCTACAACTTTCAATTAATCGGCTTTGCTCGTTAACTTAGTAAAATAAAAAGTTTTCTTTGGACGAACGCTGCATTCCGTACATATAGGATTTATATAGTGATCTGCATTATGTTACACTAAGATCTTTCTTCTGTTGAGTGGCGAATCATCAATTAAATTATTACAGAAAAATTATGCAATAATGACAAAAAACTATTTATTAAGAAATTGTTGAACAAAAGTAACAAAACATCCTAATCAAAAGAATTCGCCTCGTGAAAAAATCTCAAATATCATTGCGTAACAAATATATCAAACCTGACCCTAAAAAATTGTCGCATAGCATATCATATCCTAATCTCACAAACTATTAAACTATTCTTAAATAGCTCGTCGCTATATTGTACTAAACAAAAATACCAAAAATGTAGATACCGTGACAATGGCTCTAGAATAACAACAACAATGCCACGAAAGACAAACCAAAGAATGGCAACAAAATGAAGACTTCAAAACTATAACCGTTTAAGTAAAAACACCAAGAACACGACACCAGTGATAACTCTAACAGCGCAATTCCTAAAGAAGCACCAAGAACGACGACATATCAAAGGCTAAGCCGAATTGATAAAGCAAAGGAAAGTTAGTAAAAATTAATAAATCAAAAAAAAACAAAGTCAAGATGATAAAAAAAACAACAGAAATAAAGTGAAAGATAAAAAAAAAAACTCCCATAATAATTCAAAGAGCAGTAAAAACTCTACGAACGACAAAAGACAATGGCACCGGCAAGTATGAAATGAAGACCCAACAGTTATACCAACGAAAATTTCAAATACAACAGTACCAAATGTAAAATGGCAACCCAATAATTATACTACTATAAAACGAATCTACCATCAAACGATAAAACCAACAAATGACTACTATAAAAAGCTGGTTAGAAAAAGGAAGAAAAACAAGCACAATAGCAAAATAAAATAAAAGGCTATACTTATCAGTAGGACGAGCCACAAATGCGATTTCACTAGCGAATGACGCAATACCAAAAATGATAATACCGGCAAGTGTAAAACGGGAAAAAAAGCTGGTTGTAAGTAAAAAAAAAGCAATACAACAACATTGATGATGTGAACGGCAAAATATACGACTGTAAAAAAACTGGTTAGATGTAAGTACTACTAAAGAAAAGAAAGAAAAGCAATAAAAAAAAATCTATACTTACCGGTATATTGTAGATCCATGTAACCAGGGGCATATGCATAAAATTCTATTTTTATTTAGCGAGCCAGTTTGTTGATCAAAATAGTCTTGTAATTACGCATCACACATGCGAACAGACATAAATTTTCAAAATTATGTTTTTGATGCAATAGTTTAAAAAAAATTAAAAATGTAACTATTGATATATCAAAAACGTAAATTTTGTATCACCATATGTAAACCTTAAAAGTCCTCCACTACGCTCCGGACAATAATATTTTACAATTTGCAAGTTTTCGCAATTTAATATAAAATTTTATTTTTTTATTTATTATTATCTGTTATTATATATCATATTATATTTAAATATTACATATTTTATTACATATTATTATAAAAAACGACAAAAAAAATAAACCAAAAAAAAAATAAAACCAAAAAAAAATAAAAAAATGAAAACAAAAATAATAAACTATTATATTTCTTATATTCACTAATATTTACATATTTGCTTATATTTGCTTATATTCCTCATATTTGCTATTTCTTGCAAAGTGCCAGAAAAGTTAGAATAGGTATTCTTGTAAAGTGCCAGAAAAGTTAGGTCGTTTTCTTGCAAAGTTTCGAAAGTAAGGAATAAATAAAATAAAATAAAATTAAAAAAATAAGTAAAAAAAACAAACCAAAAACTAAACTGAAAAAATAATAAAAAAAAACAAAAACGAAAAAATAAACTACTGTTGGCCCTCCCCAAACCAGTATGCATGGTGGACAAGTTTGTATCGGGTTTGGGAGATTATCAGATTTGAAAAAAATCACGTGATCGACAGATAACTAATCTACCAATCAGATTGCTGAATTTGAAAATACGGATAGAAAAAAAATTTTTAAAATTTAAGATACTATAATTAAAAAGTTTTCCACATTTGCCATTATGCAAACAATTGATTTAGAAAAGCATTGCACGCATGTTTCTTATATTGGAATAATTCGGTCTGATATACCAGTAGTTTTCTGTCTACATAATACGAACCGACCGTTAGTATGAATATGTGTGATATTGGTATTTGCAGTTACTATATATAGCACTTGGGTTATACTGCATAATGCAGGCTGACCGTCAATATGAACATCTGATATTGATATTAGCAGATATCTATGAATTCCTTTTGGAGGGAGGGTTGTGTCGTGATTTGTGGTCTGTTGCAGCTGAGTGAGCAATCGTTTGGCACAAGGCCCACTTGCATTTTCCACGGATTTATCTTCATTCTCATTTTTGCGCTTTATCAAGTTAGTGATTACTATTTGTGGAAAGATATTCAAATCATACTCACCTTCTTTGATTATCCAGACTGGACTTATTCCGGTTAATGGTTCTATGATGTGCATCAATATGCTTAGCATCTTTTCGATTTGTTGCCTTTACATTAACTCGAATTAAGGAACATTTGCGCCAATCCACCAATCTGGTTTGGTAGGCTAACAGAAGAAATTAAAAACTAAATTAGGCTGTTTGAAGTTAATTTTTTGGTTAACATCACCCCCTCCCCCAATGGCCCCCCGGCCCTCCCGGTAAAATGAACATATGAAAAAAAATAAAAAAATAAAATATTATCATTATTTAGAAATCAAATTCAATATATAAATTCAATTTATTACTTTGTGCATGAGATATTACTAGTATATATTAAGTATTTATAAAGTGGCTAGCATACATATATATGAAGAGTCTAAAGCGGAGCATAATCACGTGATACCTGTCCAATCAAATTAGAAATTTGATGATTTTTGGCGAAGCAAACAAGAATGAGAAATGAAAACCTTGAAAAATACAAAAATGACAGTTTAAACCTACCTTAGTGTGGTAATTAAAAATGTAGGAAGGCAATTTTGCTTGTATATTACTACCTAAACCTATCTAAGGCTGTTTGAAGCTAATTTTTCAGTTAATGTATAAAAAAAGTAAAAATTAAAAAAAATAAAAATAAGGGGTGTGGCGATATAGAGAAGCTGTCTGGTTGTCACCCCCAAGCGACAGGTCTAGAGTTCAAGTCCCACTGGAGACGAATTGAAAAATAGGCCTGTGTTACGGTAACATTTGTTCATCGATCGGTCGAGTATATTACCTGTAACCTTGGTACCACCATCTTGAATGGGAGCATCAGCGTAGTTGTGTAAGTTACACAGACAAATCCAAAGGACCGGAACAATTGAAACCCATTTGGCAAGTCCCGAGTAAGGAGGTAAGGAAGATCTTCCAACGGTACTACAGAAGACCGGAATTTCAACCGAAGACTGAAGAACCGGACGGAAAAAGCCCCATGGCAAGAGGGGACAGCCGGCCGCCTCATGATGCTATCCAACTATGCTTGGTACTGAAAGCCTCGCCCGGGTCAGCCGGGCGCAGCGAAACATGCCTGGATACCTCATCACCATAGTGGGGAGTACAGTCGTTCGCATATTTCTGAATTCAGAATGCTAAATCCTGGGTCCCGAAGTCACAAGAAAATTGGTTAGTTGCAGCAGCATGCAGGCTTGAGATACTTACCCAATGTGGTAGAGGCAGCTGCATGGCTTGAAATACGAACTCCCAAGAAGTACGCTAGTGGGAATCTTGGGTGTACCAATTTGGAAGCACAAAGCGCCTACCTGGAATCACATACACCAAATTGGAAGTGACAATACTAGGAAATGTGGGTAAAGTGGCGGATATGTGAATACTAATCAGCAGCTGGGAAGGGATGTACGAAACCAGGCTGGCTATATAAATAGGAATATGGCAGGCTCCGGTAGGTTTAGGTCGTGGATAAATAGTCCAAGTCTCGGTACTTAAGTAAATAG
>QKWP01000962.1:58925-89594 GCA_003550325.1 Gigaspora rosea
AAAAAACAAAAAAAAAAAAACCCCCAAAAAAGTTAAAAAAAAAAAAAAAAAAAAAAAAAATGAAATAAAAAAAAAACATAATTTAAAAAAAAAATAAAATAAATAAAAAATAAATAAATAAGAACAAATTTTAGCTTCTACTTGGCTGTCCTTTCATATATGTTTATTTAAATTTGCGATGAAACGATTCAAAAAAACTGATTGAAAATAGAGCTTCCGAAGTGTTTTTTATTCGGTTTTGAAAAGCTAGAGAACTAATGAGTAAGAAATGTTTGAATAAACATTTAACTTTTTCAGAAATAACAAATACAACCCAATTATTTAAATTGATACTTTTTTACATTACTTTTTAAGCCATCCGAGTAGTAATTTATTTCATTCAATGAGGAGCAAAATTTGCTCGACCAATAGGAACTTGGGAACCCAAAATTCCGATCTGTGATTGCAAAAATAATGCAGATCCGATCACTATATCACGAGAATTTTGGCTGTAAAAATTGTATATACTTACGAAGTACTTTTTCTCTGATGAATACATTATATAATTAATTAATTAAGGCCATTTGAAGGTAATTTTTTCGGTTAACATCACTCCTAGCTGAAGTCTTCCCTACCTCCCTGAAAATGAACAGCCAATCAAAACGCTGGATGACGCTTGCCAGTTACCTGATTTATATCAACCAATGAAATTGGCCCATCTTTGTTCATTTTAATATATGTTCGTTTTATATGTTCGTTTCATTTTACTCCACCCCTCCCGAGAGTCCTGGAAAAGTGATGTTAACTGAAGAATCAACTTCAAATGGCCTTAGGTGGGTTTCTGAATGCAAACGTGTTTACATTCTTATTCGAATTTTAAATTAGCTTCGAATTTATGAGAAAGTATGATATGGCCATAATGTACCAAAAAGTAGATTAGATAAAACAAATCTTGTAAAAAAAAATTGCATTGAAAATTGTAAAATAAAAAAAAGGATATTATAGGGTAATGATGCCCATTTTAAAAATCCTGCGTCTTGCTATAAAATTTCTACAATCCTGTATTCGCGAGGAAGTTCGAAAAGAAAAAGCTGGTAAGCAAGTCCAAAATAAATTGGAACAATACTTCAAAGCTTGAATTTTTTTTTTTTTTACTAAAAATACTTACAACAAGTCAGCCCCTGGGGCATCTGGGATATCATACACATTCATCAAAGCAGCAGGACCTCTCCCACAACAAATATTCAGGAAATTTGCAAACAGATGTCTTACACACGGACAAATTCCAAGAAAATGGAAACTAGCAACCATTTATTCTATATCTAAAACAGATAGCTGGGACTTTGATCTAAGCAATATCCATCCAATTGCGTTGCTTGAAACTTTTAGAAAGCCAGTTACTAAAATTATCATGAAAAGACTGGCCAAAGTTATAGTAGAATATAGGATTCTAAAAGGGTCTAATTTCGCGGGTTTGCCAGGAAGTTCAACGGAAGACCCAATACATATATTAAACGACCTAATTGAGGATGCAAAAGAGAATAATAAGGAGCTCTGGGTCTTGTTTCAAGACATGAAAAAGGCATTTAACCCAGTCTCCCTGCAAATGCTGAAATTGGCCCTAAATCGCATAAAAATCCCAAAAGAAACTACCAACTTTCTACTCTAACTCTTTGATAAAAGACAAGCCAAGGTGATAAAAGAAGTAGGAGAAACAGATGTTTTCGAGGTCGGAAGAGGAATCGACCAGGGAGAAACGATATCCCCTCTGCTATGGAGGATCTTTTACGATCCCTTGCTGAATTACATCCAAAACTATACACAATTTGGCTATACATTAGGTGTCAAAATCTTTACAAACATAGTTAGAGGGAGCTACAAGGAAAAAAGGTAGAGACAAGCAGTTCTAACATTCGCGGACGATACAACATGGCTTGCTGATAGCCAAGAACAACTGTAAGAAATTATCAACATTGCGAATACTTTCTATAAAATTAACAATATTCAAGTAAATGGTAAAAAGTCCAAGCTGCTTGTATTCAATGGCCTGCTAAAATCAAAACTGGAACAAATAAATGTAGGTAGATCTATAGTTCAAAAGGAAAAGTCTTCAGCAATAACTCGCTTTCTAGGGGTATGGATTAATAGTAAACTTAAGAAGAAGCACGTTGTTGCCAAAGCTAAAGCAATAATTTCGTCAACGGCTGCCATTCTGAGGTTCAAAAAATTAACAATAAGTTAGATTATATATATTAACAATGCTTGCATAGTTCCCAAGCTAGTATATATGTTACAAACAGCAGGACTAGCGAAGGGGAAACTGGACGAACTCCAACGGCCAATACTAAAATTAGCCAAAACCAAAGCAGAATTAGCAACCACAACAGCTAACAGTATTCTCTATCACCCCAATATTTGTTACTTCAAAAATCTAGCAGGTGAAATTACAATTAAGCGAATATCAAGCCTACATACAAGACTGAATTCTGCAGGACTGGAAGCAGAAACATTAGAAATATGATTCTTACAAGGTCTTTCACTAGGAAGAATTGTAAATACTACATGGGACCCCAAATTCAATAAACTACTACAAGGCCTCTGGAAACACAATTTAACCTGTCAAACTATAGGAAAAGCACTAGAGCGCCAAGTGAGCTTCAAACCAAAAAGCATTGAATGGGAAGTAAAAGGAGAAGGCCCTACGATCCTGGAGCTAATGAACCCTAAACTCAACTTCAAGGCAGCAAAAACCTTAGAAAAATTTAACATTTTTTACGCCAATCAGCTCATTCTCCAAGACAATAAAACTTTAGCAACTTGGAGCCAACTTAAACTGGTTAAGAGTGCAACAAGCAAGGGAAGGAAACCAATTTGGTTTGAACACCTAGAGTCACTGTTACTCCAAGACCCAGACACTAGAGAAATAAAAAATGATCTTTACATCAATGCAGATCTAAAGGGACTGGCCATTCCCAATTTGCAAAGGCTCTCATTCGACAAAAGAATCAAAGACTAGGTGATAACAAAAAAGATGGATAGCGTTCACACCTTAGGGCACATAGTTAAAAAGAACTCTAACTCGGTACTCATAGAACATTGGAAGGAACTGGACTATGCGATTCTGAGCCAAAGCAAACTAGAGGGGTATAATAAATGCACTTTATCAATAGATCCAGCTCAAGATTCTTGCACTCTAAGGTTAAACAAAAATAAAATTCTGGGCTCTCTCCCCAAAAGTGCGTTGAAGCCATTTTCCAAAATGACCAAGATCAAAACAAACCTGTGGCAGGGTGTACAGAACCAACAACAAAGCATCCACGAAAGTGCACTCCTTGAAATTAAAAGTATAGAATGGCCCGAAATAGAATTGATTCAAAATCAACATTTCAATAACAAATTAAGCCTCCAGCTAACAGAAGAATTAAAACGCAACATATATAGAAATAAAGAAACGTATTACTTCTATACAGATGGCTCTCTTTTTGTGACAGCTCCAAATGAAATGAAAGATCCATCTATGGGAGCAGCGTGGGTCCAAGTTAACAAAAATGAAACCCAACTCCTTGAACAAGGTGTGTATAGAACCAGAAACTGGCCATCTTCAACAAAGCTGGAACTACTAGCAATTCTAATGGCCCTCTACACAGTTCCAGAAAAGAAGATGGTAAAAATCTTTACAGATAGTGAATCGGCAATAGCAGGAATCCAAGAGGGTGGAACAGTCAAACGAACAAGTGGTGGACCAAACAAAAAAATAGTTCAATTATATCTAGGATTGTAGAATTAACGAGCATTAAAGATTTAGAGGTAGAGCTAAATAAAATAGAGGGCATAGTGGAAATAGATGGAATGATATGGCAGACAGTATTGCAAAGAGGGGTGCTCTGGACAATAATATTTCTATAGTCGACTTTCAGGAGGTCATGAGTCTCAGAGTATCAATCATGTGGAGGAACTACCTAATAGATAGCCCTATAAGAAAAATGCTCCAAACTATCGAAGAAGTCTCAATAGGAATAGATTGGTTGTACTCTAGCCAGATCCAAGGCCTAGAAATTAACCCTGCAAGTACTGACTTCCTGTGGCCAAACTTATGGAACCGCCTTAAGACTAGGGTTCTTGGCATGATAAAAAAATTTGGCATGCCAAATGGCATGCCAAATTCTAAATTTCATGCCAAATGCATGCCAAGGCATACCATAAACACATGATTTACTTGTTCAATTTAATTGGATAAAAAATTTTTTTAAAATATAAATTGTATCTTTATATATTTATATATTTAATGGCATGCCTTTAGACTCAATGGCATGCCATAGTGGCATGCCATAAGTGGCATGCCAAGAACCCTCATGCTGAGAACCCTACTCAAGATACTATCAGGAATAAGGTGTACATTACTTGCAAAAAGCAAAAAGATGAGTACAGTAATAAAATGCATTTACAACAATCTTCCTGTCCTGGCCGTATTGAACAAGAGGAAACCAGATTTGTATGGAAGTGCTTGGTGCGTAACTTGTGACGACCAAATAGTAGAAACGCAAGCCCACCTCGGCACCTGCAAGGGCTACAAAGAAAAGTGGCAAGATATCGAGTCACAAGTTTCACAAATACTCTGGAACTCTTTAGAACAGGACTTGCAAAGAAAAATATCCATGATCAAACTAACCAACTGGTTATATGGTAAAACGTGAGAACAGAAAAAAGCAATTAGAGAAGAAATCATCAGAAATCTGACGAGAAAGAAGATGGAACAAACTTTTCTAGAAGTGTTCAAGGAAAAGAATACTATGCAGCAGCTACTTACCATGTGGCTAGATCTATCATGGAACCTATTCTACGAAAACATTTGGAAGCCAAGATGTGAAACAGTTATTGCTTGGGAAAAAAGTATAGGTATAGGAAAAAAGACCAAATGGGAGTCCAAAACAAGATCCAAAGTGGCAAGAAGAAAGAATACACTCAAGAAAAGAAGCGTAACCCCTGAACATGGAAAATTAGAAGGAAAGGGAGCATCCTCAAGTAATATGTCTAGCCTGAAGGAAAAGAGGAGGGAAATAAACCAACTACGAGTAGAATCATTAGAAAAATACATTACCGAAGGGGCGAGACCCTTTTGGTTAAAAATATAGGCTGTTTGACATAGCCCCTAGTCAAACTCACGTGAGACTAGTACGGCAGGTTGCACTTGATTTTCCTTTGAGAAAATGAAGTGATGTCGGACTTAGTAATAGAAAGTAGCATTATATGTATATATAACTTAAATTCTAATAAAGTGTCGGCAAGACTGCCTAAGTATAAAGAAAAAAAAATATGAAAAAGCCATAAAAAACAATAAATGCAGCATAGTTAGATCTTTGCTTGTGCTTAAATCTGAACTGTCTCTTTTTTTATGTACTGTATGTACGTATGTAATCGCAAGTATTTCTATCACATTAATATTCACAATTTTAATTAGCCAATAATCATGTGACCACATCTGACGATCAGGAACTTATGTATCTGGCCTACCGGATATCAGAAATAGCAGGTTATCGAGTATGAATTAGAGAACAGGCCTGGTGGATTGATTTTTAACCGATTATGGCATGATATCAGTTTTGACAAGATCGGTTTGGTGAGGGCCAACAGTATTATATTTGCTTATATTTGCTTATATTTGCTTATATTCAATTATATTTTCATATTCACGACTTCTTGCAAAGTGCCAGAGACGTTAGAATTGGTATTCTTGTAAAGTGCCAGAAAATTCAAATCGTTTTCTTGCAAAATTCTGAAAGAAGTAAGAGATAAATAAAATAAAATAAAAAGTAAAAAAAAAGAAAACAACAAAAAACAAAAATGTAAGCAAACTAAATAAAAAAAATAAACAAAGCCCCAAATCTTCATTTCCCTAAATGTAATCTTGCAATTCAGAAATCGTCGAAGGTTTTTGCAAAGTGCCGAAATAAAATATATTAATAAAAATAAACCAAAAAAAACAAAAACAAAAAACATGAAACGAAAAAATAAATAAAGCGAAATCTTGCAAAAACTTGCAAAAACTTGCGTTCTTAAATTTTGAAATTGCTGAAGTAATTAGTTGTATGTTTTTGCAAAGTGTCAAAAGGCTGCACAAAGTTCCTAAAAGTCATTGGATTTCTTGCAAAGTGCCAGTAGTAAAGTGTAGAAATAAAATAAAAAAATTAAAAAATAAAAAAAAATAAAAATAAAAAAAAACAAAACAAAACTAAAAAAATAAAACAAAACAAAAAAAACAAAAGGAGAATGAAAAAACAATGTAAAATTGTCTAATCTGATCTTGTAATACAATCATCAAAAATCATCGAAATATTTCGAAAATATTAGTCAAACACGTCCTTGATATAATCCAGGTTACAAATTGTCCTAAAATATTTCGAAAGTATTTGAAATATTAAAAAAAAAGAAAGAGAAAAAAAGAGAAAGAAAAAAAAAAAAAAAGAGGAGAAAAAGGAAGAGGGGGTAAAAGCGAGAGAGGGTAAAAATTGCTCAAAATGGCCTTTTTTTTTAAGTTTTTTCGCATATTTTGTAGAATATATTTTTATAATCCTTGGTAGCTTACGGATCAAATAGGCTTAAGAAATTTTAAACTTTGTTTTTTTTTTTTTTTTTACCTAGTGNTGATTTGGGTTGAAATTTTTATAACAGGTATATAATCGTTAAAGATCTGTTAATCGTTATATATCATTTTAAATAATTATGATTATAATTGATTTATAGATATATAATGATTTAATATAAAAAATAATATCCAATTAATTGATATATATCGATATTTTATAATCGATATAAAATGATTAAGTGTTATATATTAATTAATATCCATATATAAAATTTGCTGATGAATATATAGTTTGTGATTTTGAGTCTATAAGTCTGTTAAGTCCGTAGTGAATGCAAACGATTCTAATATATTGTTGATTAAATTTTTAAAACAATTTTCAGAATAGTTTATTGCCTTATGCATTTTTTGTCTGAACATATCATAATCTGGAAATTGAAATGGTGGCTCTGCTTTATATAAAAGATTATGAAGTCGATCATTTTTCAAAACATTAAAAGGTTGCATATCATTAATAATCCATGCTAATATTCGGGAGGTAATTCTGTTTTGTTTTTTTTTGATAATGGTATTCTATGAATTAATACTTCTGGCAGAGTATATTGTGATAGATCAGATTGTATAGGCTGTAGTTGGGTCATTTCTTGTACACTACTTAATAGCAATAAAGTTTTATTTTTATCTAATCTGTGTTCGGTTTGAAATGTGTAGCTAAATTTGTTGTACTTGTTGTTAATTCAAAGATACTTGGAAATGTCGCTTTTTATCCTCATTACTGATCCATACGTTGCATTTAATTTTTTTACCAACTTTGACTTTTTACATATGTTTCTATACCCAACTCTTTTCTGGTTTAAGCCTTTTTTTAGTATTAAAATTTTGTGAATTACTAATTTTTCATTTTGTATTTTGAGTAAATGCATTAGATAATTCTTTATTTAAAGAAAGTATGCTATTTAAAGAATTTTCTAATGAAACTTCATTATTTATAGAAAGTTCGTCATCTAATGATAAATATAGATTTACATTTAAAGTTTGTTCATTAGAATATAAGGGTAATTCATTATCTGATATTAAGTCTGTTTCTTTGTCTGGTTGTAAATACAATTCATCTAAATACACATTTTTATCTAAAAAGTTTTGTAGAGACATTTTTGTGAATTTTATTAAAGAGGTATAATTGCTTTCTTTTTTATATTTGATTTTAAAGTAAATGAATATTTCTTTAACTTCAATTATGCCTTGTATAAGGTCGCTTGCTTGGAATAAAATTATACTTAAATAAACTATTGCTAAATAGACATGTAACAATATTCATTACAAAATATATCATCCTGTTAATTACTTGTACACAAATCTTTCCAATTTAAATATTTAAAAAATCCTTATAAGTTTAAAATTTACTAAGATAACTTGGTTTTTACTTCTAAATAAACTTGTTTTTCTCTTAAAAATACATATAATATTAAAATTTTATTGCAAAAATTCACAAACTCATTAAGTAAAAGCCTTTTGGCCTAAAATTGTATTTTTTCAAAATACATTCAAAACTGCCTTTTTAATCTATTCTGCAAAATAAGAAAAAGTTAAAGAGCACACTTTTCTCATCATAACAAGCTATATTTTAGGTTTGTAGCTCTTAATTTGACTGAGATATATATAAAAAAATTTAAACTTTTTTATTTACTCCTTTTTTTTTTCTCTTTTTTTCCTACTGCAAAAAACCCCAATAGCGTTTTTTGTACAACTTAAAATTGTGCTACCCACATTTTTAATAACCTGAAATTTATTGGTTCTTAATTAATTAACAAATTATTAATTAATTTTACACAAAACAAATATTTATTTTTTGTAACCTTTCTAATTTATACAAAGGAACGTTACCTAAACTCACATTTTTGTACACCTTGTGTAGCACGTGATTTGTGTAACATGTGACCTGTATATCACGTGACTAGAACAACACGTGACTCGTATAACCTATACTAGATTTTTGGTATTTTTACGTTATATGAAACAAATTATACCTTTTTGTGAAGCTTATAAAAATTTCTACTTTGTTATTTTATTTATTGAATTCAAATTTCTCTTCAACAATTCTAAATATTAATTCTATTTATAATTAAACCTTTACTTAAATTAAACTACCAATAATATTATTTTAGTATGCCTACTTTAACATCCCAAGAACCTGATACTTTAGATCTTGACTTCTTTTACAAAAATGTTTTTGGAACTTATAGAACCTATCGAGTTGCAATATATGAAGATAATCCACTAATTGTCAAACCAGCCCAAAAAATTTCCATCTAACAACCTGCTTTGATACAAATCTTTGCTCTATAAAAAATGCAAAGTCAACACATTTCTTTCCTGCACCACTCTCAACTGCTATAGTTTCTTGTATTTGCAAAAAATACCATACTAAATTTATAGCAAAAAATGACAAAATCTATAACTTTACTGAAACTTAAAAAAAAGTATATATGTTTTTATAATAAAATAATAATATTTTGAAAATATAATAAATATGCTTTTTATATAAAAAAATATTTTAATAATGTTTTTATAATATATTAATAATATAATAAAAATTTTAAAAATAAAATAAAAATTTAAATCTGTTTCAAAAATATTATAAAATTATTATAAAAACATTATTATTATATTTTAAAAATAGTTTAAAATAAGCTTTTTAAAAATGTTTTTAAAACATTATTTTAATATTATCAAAATTATTATAAAAACATTATTATTATTATTTAAAAATAACTTAAAATAAACTTTTAAAAATGTTTTTAATACATTATTAAAAATATTGTAAAAATATTATTATTATATTTTAAAAAAAAATTTAAATAATTTTTTTAAAATATTTTTAAAACATTATTTTAATATTATTAAAAATATTATAAAAACATTATTATTATATTTTAAAAATATATTAAAATAAGTTTTTTAAAAATATTTTTTAAACCAAAATTATTTTTAAAAAATGCTTATATCTCGTAATTTTGCTTATGAAACCATCCTTCGTATTTTAACAAAAAATCTTTTTTGCGAGATTTTGGGGTAAACACATTTGTCTAAATCATTATATTATTGATTTGTTTTATTTATATTATATTTAATATTATAAAATATATTATAATATAATATATTTATATAATATAAATATTTATATTATACTATAAATATGAAATTTATTTAGTTTAATAATGTTTTAAAAATGTTTTTATTAATATTACTAAAACAGTTTTAATATATATTATTTATATTATTATTATTAACTTATAACTAGTAATTATTATATTTTTTAAAATATAATAAAAACATAATAAATATATAATCATAATATTTTTAATTTTTTATAGTTTCAGTAAAGAACTCTTCACAAGATACTAGTATTAGTCCAACTACATCTAATAAACAAATTAAAAGACTTATTCAACAACTTAACACTACACAACAAACAATCCCACCATCTCCAGGTTCTTAACATAAATCTGCTTTAACTAACCCTACTAATCCCTTTTTACCTTCACCATCTCTACATATTCATACATGCCCAAAATGTTGGCATATAATTAGTTGTAAAATGGCTAACAACCAACATTACCCACAAGGAGATATAATTAAAGAAGGAGAAGACTATTATCACTCTAGCTGTATAGCTAACACCTCTGTACTCTTTTCTACTATTGCATCTAACCAACTTTTCTACAGCAACAATTGGAACTAATATATAATACTTCTACTTCTATTTCAAATACCTCTATTACTAAATCACCTTCTAATATTTCTTTAACTAATACTACTTCCTTACCTAAACAATAACAAAACTCTAACTTTCATAATTAAAAGAAAAATATTGGGATAATTAAAGATGAATATTGGGATAATTAAAGATGAATATCTTTTTATTTCAATCTAACAAAAATACTCAATCTAATTTACTTGCTAATTTATTCCCACTTACTCCTTTAGAAACTCTATCAACAAAAAATATTAATACTAGTAGTATATAAATTGACCTTTCTACTAATTTCAAGATTCTCCTGCTACAAATCAACTTTTTAACAAAGATACAAACCAAACCCAGCCTACTTTCACTTTTACAAATCAATTTCTTAACAAAGATACAACCCTACTTCTACTTAATCCCAAAATCTACTATTAAATGAACCAAAACCTAAACCAAACCCATCTTATGATTGGTTATTTAATTTTCCTATTACTGAAGAAATGGAACCTAACAAAAAGTTTCAAACTAAACTTTCTCACCAACTTTTTGGTTTTCTTAAAAAAACATCTTTTTGACTTCTTTTCTGGAAAAGAAATCAAATCATAAAAAAAGAACCAACCAGTTTACAAAGCATCCTTCAAACATCTTCTTTGTTCAATAGTTGGCCAACATCCTGATTTCTTAATAGATCTTATTTTTGAACATAATCCTTATATCAGCAAAGATGCTACAATACCATTCGACTATCTTGAATCTACATTCAAAAATATTACTTTATAGTTTACAACAATCTTATTCACCAAACTCAACTATAAAGAAATAATTGCCTCTCCTATTACTATTCCACTCTACAAAACACAAAACTAACTTCAACTATGTCTTAATATAGCTCGTCTACCTTTATCTTTCAAAAAACTATCAAACAATCAACTACAAAAAATTTGCTGAGGACCTTGATTTTAGACCTAAATATCCTAAAATTGAATCTACTATTGAAAGTATTGATGAAAACAAACCCTTTCTCAAAATTAAATCCAATTCTAGATTTAATATCCAACTTTTATTTAATATCCCAAAAACTGTATTTTTACAAAACTATCGTGTTCCATCACTATCTAACTCATTGGATCACTACAAAGAGTGGTTTAATAGATTTTTTCCTAACTATGCTCGCCAATTTACTACTTCACCAAATGAAAAAGATACCTATCTCTATCTTAAAAATAAGATCCATTGACAATTTATTTTCCAATTAAACAAATTTTTACCTACCAACTTTGAATTTCAAAAACCACAAAAACCTCTACAATAACAACATGAAGCTACTAAAGCCACTAACTTCTATATGCTTTCTTGTGACAATATAGATTGTGAATATATGGAGGGAAAAAACTTTCATAACAGAGACAAACTATATAAAGACATACTTGAAAAATCTTATACAATCTATCTTAAAAAAGAAGTTAAAGATCTGTATGAGCCTAATCTTGACCCATCTATTTTTCAAATTGATGGAAAATATGAAGCTACCCTTAAACAAACTATACCAACTAAAGTACTTGAAAACTTAGCAAAAAAAGCAGAAGAGAAAGCCTGCAAATTAAACAATATTACCTCAAGCCCAAAATGCTGTAGATTTTATTTTTATAAATACCTTACCCTATATCATCAAACTGCTTTAGAAAACCATAATATTCCAATACATCCAAACAAGAGGCTATAAACACAGCTACACCTACTGTTATTGATACCACTTCCTTGCTAGAATCATTACATACTTTGATTGTATCAAAGATCAAACTTATACTTTCTCACAAATTGCCAAATATTACAAAGAAACTGCATATGTAAAAGCAGAAAATTTTATAAAACAAAAATTCAATCTCAACTTTCAACCTATTACAGATTTAGAAGTTCTTTTTCTAAATCATTCTTTTTATTAAATTTAGAAGCTCTTTTTCTAGATCATTTTTTTCATTAAACTTGTTTTTAGTTACTTTTATACAACAATAATTATATCTTTTAAAAATTTAAAACTTTATTTATTAAATATGCCAATATTTATAATAATAATTTCATAAAATTCTAACTCGCTATTATCTTTCTAACTTTACTTATTAGGATCCAAATTTTCTTTCCCTATAATTCAAATTTTATAATTATTTTGATATAAGCAACTTAATATTACAAAATATCTATAATACTAAAATACTTACCCAATTGTCTTTTTAATATTTCAATCTTACGATTTAATAATTCTTTTTCTTGCTCCAAACGACCTAAATACACCAACATCTCCAATCTCTCTTTTCTTAAAACATTAAAGTCTGCACACAGTTCATTAAATGCTTGTTGCACTTCTACACACATTCCCAGTATTTGAATAAAATCTGATTCCAAAGAAATTCTGCCTTTCTAAGATACTATCTCGGTCTCTTTTTAAAAAATTCAGTTTATTTTCTTTAGCTTCTAGCTTTTCTTTTAATTCATATAATTCTTTTGCAACTGCTTCAACACTTTGCAACCAGTTTACTCGAGGCTCGTTTACAATACTTCCTTCTTCTTCTTCATCTCTAATAACTTCTTTCTTTGCTTCTTCTTCTACAACATCTTCTTTTTTCATTTCTTCATTAGCAACTTCCTGCATACTAGCCAAATTATTTAATTTTAACCTATAATTATTACCAATTTCTTTTAAATATACAATATTAATTACTTACTAAACATCACTATTCTTAGCAAGCTCAACTTCTTGCTCTAAAACAAAATCCATTTCTTCATCTTCTTTTATGGGTTCTATATTCAAACTTCCTGTATCTGCTTTTTTCTCTCTTTCTTTCTCTTTCTTTAACAATTGCTTTCTTTTTTTTAAAAATTTTAAAAATTTTTGACTACGAGGCATCTTCAAAATAGTATTCAAACTATAATTCTGATTATCCTTTTATTTACTGATGATCTGATTCTGATTATCTATTTTTGGACATTCTTAAACCTATTTTTTTCTAAATTTATACTTTGGTGATATGAAGCAGTGGTTTGAGTGAGTGATTGTCCGATTAACAGTCTCAAAGTTTGAATCATGCCTAAAGAGGGTTCATACAGATATATTAGGCAAAACATACTAATATATGGGGGGTGGTCAATAGAAACCAAGCAAATTTATCTAATAAATTTGCTTGGTTTCTATTGACCACCAGGACCCTGAAGAACTCTTATACAACTCAGATTTGAGTTTGTATAATTTTAACAGTATTTTAGCCAAATAAATGTATAAAATAGAGCAAAATTTGAAAATTACTATATAAAAATGCAACGTTTGATGAATTTCTATGCAAAATTTCCTTTTTTAAAATCATCTGAGTTGTATCAGAGTTCTTCGGGGTCCTTGACCACCCAATATTCTGAGGCCCTTAGGTTGCAGTGATATATCACAAGGTGTTATTTTTATTCTGTTTTATTTTATTTTATTTTTAATTTTATAAACAAAACAAAATATTCTAAACAATTTTTTAAACAATTTGCTAATTCATTTTTTTAAAAACAAATATATGCTACTACCCTTAATTCTTAAATTAACTAAAACCAATCTTATAACTCACTTTAAAATTGTTTTCTGTAGAACATATAAATGTAGCCACCACTTTTAGAATTATAATGTCCTCATTTATAATAGGCCATTTCAAGAAAAAATAATAGCTTTTCTTTTTAAATCATTCTTTTTCATTAAACATGTCTTTTACAAACAACATAAATGCAGCCACCGCCTTATTAAAAGATGCACCCATTGCAGTTAATAAGAAGAATAATGTAAGTAGGCAGGTGAATAAGCCTATTTACGCAGAGGTCCATTATAATGACAGTTAGATCCAACATATAGGACAGACTATGGATACCTGCACAGCTGTGAGAGCCGAGCCTAAAACAGTGAGCAACCTTGTAAAAGACACAAAAAGCTCCTCAGATAACATTACATCATATCACTCTAAGGAAACTTGCTATAATTTATTTTTACAAAAACATAACCTTCCTCTATTATCAAAATTACAAACTCTTAAATCCTTTACTAAACATTTGCTCAAACAATCCTTTACTCATCCTTATAAAATATCTATAAATATAATTATATTAGAGACCTATGTATATCTTAGTACTGAAGATCAACTTCTTCCAAATCATATCTTACTACTACCTAACCAATTTTCTATCTATTATAACTCACCTATTAAATTTTCACATAACAACTACCAAGGAACCAATTTTTTTCTTTTGCAACAACTTCCCAATTAGATAACTCTATATCCTCACAATTAACTTTTAACTTTAATATTAATGTCCAAGGCTACAATGCTCTTCTCAAAAGACATATGCGCGTATTTATAAAATTGGACCTTTTTTTAGATCCCCAGATCTGCAAATTATCACATGATGATTGGTTATAAATGACAATTTCACCCCAAAAATATTTGTCAAATTTATTTTCTTATTTAAATAATATATGTCAAACCAATGAACCCACTTGGAAACCAATGAACGAAATTGCATACAATTAAGTAAAGACATTAGAGATTACAGGAATCTCAACTTACTTAAATATTTTATATTTAGTTTTATGTTTTGGTTTGTTTTTTTTTTTTTTTTTTACAATCTATTCGATCTTTTTAGATCTTATTGCTTATTAGTTTTTAAAATTATTTTATTCGTGTTTGGTAAGTATGAAGCTGATTTATTACTCAGTAAAAAATTTTTTTTTACAAAATATTAGCATAAATACTTATCTGTTATTTATTATTTTCAAATTAATTTAGTTCGGTTAAAAAATAAGATCATTATACAAGAACCGCGTCTATTTCATTCTACCAATTCTGCATTTTTAAACCACCCAGGTCTAGTACTTGCCTAGAGGTTAAAGTGCATACATTTTGTATTTAAAATAGGCATTTTATTTGAAAAAAACTAAATAAAGGTTCTGTGGTTCTACATATTAGTTCTAGTGAAAAATCGGGTTTGGTTTTACAAATTTATTTGTGACAATATTTAATCATTATTTTGAGTACATGCCTTTTTGACAAGGTTATTTCAACCGTCTATAGCACCTAGCATTGCCCAAAAAAAAACGAACCAGATTATTTTGCTGGCTTACATGTAATTTCGGATACTGATCTCTGGATAGTATTTAAAAAAAATAGCAAGATTTTACTGCTCGCATAACTTACAAATTCTATATCTCTGCTCTAGCTATGACCATTAATAGATATTGTACAAGTACAAACCCTAAACTTCCATACTAGAATTTTTATTTTATTTTTATTTACTTATTTTTCAAAAAAAAAACTTTTTACATTATAAAATTTTGAAATCATCATCATGAACATCTAATCTACTCTATCCTCCAACCTAACCCTAACACCCAATTATCATGATTATGGTTATAGCTCAAAAGGGTATTCATTGCAATTCTTGATATACCAAGTACTAACGTCCATAGCTGATGCTAGAATATAAAATACTGCTACCTTGAAGAAGCAAAAGTGTTAGTTAATTGTATTTATACATAACAACAGATTAAAAAAAAAAACATACAAGCTCCCGACGGTTGGAATGTAACTTGAAAGGTGCTTTAAATATTATCTGGAAAGAAACAAATGTTAGTTAAATAAGCATATCTACAAGAAGCAAAGAAAAAAAAAGGCCCGGTAAGAAAAGCCCAAAAAAGAAGAAACCTAGAAAGAAGAGACCAGAAAGAGGTTATATTTTTTAACTACTGTAACAAAAAAAAATAAAATAAAATAAACGAAAGTTCTAATCTACACATGTATACCGGTATTTGAATTGTAAATACAGTATTCAAATTATTTGACTGATATCGATATAATATCTGAAAAATTTAATTGGTTAATCTGGGTGTCAAATTACTGACACACTACAGAAGTCAAATTTGGGTGCGTCAAAAATTTTAAGGTGATCTACAAATCCACGCATATGACAACTTTGGGAAGAATTCTGCCTTTCTAACAATATTCAAATTTGTAGCATAACTAAAACCAAACTTGCTGAGTCTAAACCCAAAAAGTTTTTTAACAACAAGCAATTCACATATTTTTGGTCTTGTCTAAACAACTCTGCTGAAGGCACTGACATTATAGTTAATAACCCATATTCATAATGTAATTACATATCCTGGAGGAGCAGTTGCAATTGATCTGTTCTTCAAACATGATTTTAAATTCCGAATTATTTCTGTATACCTTTCTTCAACCAACCAACAAATATGAAACCTATCTTAAGAAGCTATTATATCATGGATACAAGATGCACTCTCTTTAAATTTACACCCTATCATCTTAGGCGATTTTAATACATCTCCTTCTTTAATTAATAACTCTATTGCCAAAACTAAACTTCTCTCTTATTTATACTACAATAGTATGTATGATCTGGCTGATCATACTAACAATACCCAACACACCTGGCAGCGTAGTAATTCAAGCAGCCATATTGATTATATATGGGCACATGATACAATAATACCATACCTTATAGATTTTTCACTTCAACCACCCTATCTACTACTCATAATGACATCTTATTCTTATTTCTAAATGGATATTTCCATTTGCACTATTTTCAAAACTTTGATATAAAACATGCTACAAACGAAGAATCTTCCAATACAAACTTATGGATCAAGCAAAATGGAACAAATTTTCTTCTCAATGTCAACACAACATTATTCGCAACAATACTCCTCTTTTTCATAGCTATACTGAATCTATAGAATGCACATGTCACAAGATCCAAACTAGTATTATTAATGCTGCTCTCAAAACTATCCCCAACAAAAAGTTTACAGTCCGAAATTTTCATCATGCTTTTATTTCCAAAGCTACAGAAGGACCCCGAAATATACATAGATAGGTCAGGTTAATTATAGGGTTACTAAAAAAGGAAAGATCTGCAGAAAAAACTTTAAAAATAAGCAAAAAAATTACTATAAATAGATAAGATCAGCATAAAAACCTCAAAAATAAGCAAACTCATACCTGACCTATCTATGTATATTTCGGGGTCCTGCTACAGAACTACACATGAACCTCAAAATTATTAGAAATATTATACTACAAACCAAATATTCACTATCACACAACCAACCTATACCTACTACAGTCTTTGTTTATATTCAAAATATTAACTCTAAGCATCAATTTTCTATTCCGTTTCCACCTTCTTGCTAATCAAATCTATCTAATTGGTTACTTTAAACTAAAACATACTGGAAAACCCTATACAATGCTAGAAATTTGGAAAATTCCTATCATCTTAGACATCACATTAAAATAGCTATCAATACCAGATATGAAAAACTACTTACTTACCCAACTAAAATGATTAATAGCATTCTTAACCGTCACACTAATCCTGTTTATTTTAATAATATAAAAACTCAAACAGATATTCTTATAGACCCTATAGAAATTAAAGATTATATCTGATCACATTTTTGCCAATAGACCACTAACTATACCTATAACCAACACATCTACTCTACTGATTGGCAATCGGAATACTCACCCAAACCCAATATCTGATATTATACCTGAATAGTACAACTCTATTTTAGTACCAATTACTTTAGCAATACTATCAACAACTTCTCGAACAACAAAGCATGTGGTCCTTCTGGCATTAGCTATGAAATGCTTGCTTAAGCATGCAGGTTTACAAACTATTACTGCTATTACAGCACTATTAAACTGGTGTTTAATATCTGGCTCAATTCCCAAACAATAGAAAGATGGCCACATTTTTTCTATTTCCAAAAAACCAACCTTTGACAGACATTTACACAATACACGACCAATCAGCCTTATTGAACATATTAAAAAACTATACACTAAAATTCTTACTAATCGACTAAACTCTGTTTTTTTCTCTTACAATATCCTTAATCCATATCCACACAACTATATTGCACTTCCCAGCAATAGCACTAGTATTCCAATTCATATTCTCAACAATTTTATTGAAGATACAAACTGCAATCAAAAGGAGATCTGGCTTTTGTCTTAGGATATAAGCAAAGCATATAATTCAGTTAATATAGATCTCTTTATTTTATCTCTTAAAAAACTTAATATGACATCACACCTTATGACAACTCTTACCAATCTTCTTACACAAAGAACCAATAGAGTATTTACTAATCTGGTGCTTAGGGAGCCTACTTTTATCACCTGATTTTCTAGGGGGGGGTCAAAAATTTTGGAAATTATATATAACACATGATAATTTTCATATCTAGGAGGGGGGTAAGGGCTACTAATAAACTGAAATCAGGTGATAAAAGTAGGCGCCCTTACACTTTCTTATGAAGTTCATGATGGAATAGATCAGGGTAAAACCATTACACCTCTCTTTTGGCAAATCTATTATGATCCTTTTATCTCCAAATTTCTAATTCTTATATAGGCTCCAATTCTCCGTATCTTGGCTTTCTAGTATACTGTATTTGTGCGTAATAACGCGCAGAGGTGAAATTACGAATTTCGGCCTAAATTAAGCTTAATTCGGGCCAAGGCTCAAAATAACGCCCAGCCCGCTATTACGTGCAAATACGGTATCTCCAAATACTTTTGACTCCCAACAAGTATCAACATCAGTTCTTGCATATATGGATGACACTTTATGGATTGCTAAATCCCAACAGCAACTAGAAAATATTTTTCATATAGCATCTTCATTCTACCAAATAGCCAATATTAAAGTCAATACACAAAAATCTAATCTTGTATCCAACTCTATACATACATCTTCTATTCCTTTTTTAAGCTACAATATTCAATGCAACACCTTTTAAATTTCTTGGATGCTGGTTTTCTACTTCATTAAAATCTACAATACAGTCTAAACTAATTAATCAAGAAGCTTTTGAGCTTATCAACACACTTGATACTAAACAAATTACTGATAAGCAAGCATGTTATATTATTAACAATGTTATTATAAATATTCTTGAGTATCGCATTCACAATATAATTCTTCCTCATTAAACATGTAACAAAATCCTTACTAAATACCTCACTGTTGCTAAACATAAAGCAAGGCTTGCCAAAAATACACCTAATAGCACTATGCTTAATCACAATATATATGGAATAAAAAACATTTGGGATATACAATTACAACATCATCTTTTTACTTCGACTTAACAACCCTCATTTACTTGGTAATAGTACACATATCCAATTACAACAATTACAAAACAATCTATAGTCTACTACCAATATACTACAACACTCTAAACCTATTATTGATGGTCCCAACAAACACACTACTACATTTAAGATAATTCAGCTTTTTAATCACTTAGAATCTTCTATATCTGAACATGCTAAAATTCTACATCTATTTACTATCAACCTCCCCTATACCTCACTTGAATCCCTTCTTTACAATTACCCTCAATATACAACTTTTAAACGTCAACTACGCTCAAAGCACATTTTACTTCTAGAGCAACTTACTTCTTATAATAATACAACTCTTCTATCTTGGTTACATATTTCTCCTAGAATTCTTAATCTTATACTAGGAAAAACACCTAAGGGCAGTGTCATTAATCATCTGATTATTTTTTATCAGAGGCCTACCCCCCCCCTCTTCCTCAATATATAAATAGTCAGGTTCTTATATATAATTTCAACTTTTTTTACCCCCCTCCCCCCCTAAAAAATCACCTGATTTTTGTTACTCCCCTAATTGGTTTCTTGCACTTGAAAACCAAATTCTATCCAACACTACTACTCGCTGTATTAGCTCCGCTTTATATCTCTCTAATTTTAATTCACATTCATTTCAAACTGGTCACTTTAATCCTAAATCCAAACCTTGGCTTATTTCCTATCTTGAGCAAGAAATTATAATTGAAAAAGCTTGATGATTTAACTATACTACCAATACCATTTCTATAATACATTGGAATATACAAACTGATTATAGCATTATATCTCTATATCCTAATATACATTGCACCCTCTGCTCAGGATGTTCTCTTAATTCAAACAAAATTCAGAATGCCTGTACTTTAGATATATCAGCTACTATCTACTAAATTCTTAGGTAGAAAAACCTACACTCAACTTACAAACAAACTTCAACTTAATGCTAACTATCTTGATCTGATATTCTATTGCATCTCACCATTTTATTAATACTCCTTCCCTTTCCCAAATCATAATATACAACAACCCCATTTTAGATATTTTTCTAACTTCTTTAGCTACCACAAAACTCCAATCTATAGCACAATCTAATTCTATACTTTCAAATTTTTGTTTTTATACTGATGGTTCAGTTATTAATATTTCCAACCCAAGATGCCCTATGGGAATTGCATGGATTCAAGTTTTTAATAACAATATCTCTCACACTTTTTCCATACAAATTCAAAACTGGCCATCTTCATACAAAGCTGAACTAACTGCTATACTATCTGCAATTTGTACTTGCCCTCAAAATAGTAATATAGATATATATACTGGTTCTTAATCCATCATTTCAAAGTACAATGCACTTATTTCCCATACTCATAATTACAACAAACTCTATTCATACTAGTGTTCAGACCCGGGTGATACTCACCTGGGTCACCCGCGGGTGGGTGGGTGACCCGAGTAGAATTATGGCCCACCCGAGTGGTCAACCCGCGGGTCACCCGTGGGTTACCTATATGGGTGACCCATATGAGTTGGTTATATATACAGTAGTGTTCTGATCCGTCATGAAAATCCCACAGGTGAACAGCAAACAAAAAATCTGTGCCAGGTTTTGTCGATCATTTATTATGTGATCTACATCATGCATATACTCTACATATTTGTGTAATTTCCACTTGTGCATACAACACATTCGTATAAACTAGGGATGTTATTCTGTTCCAACCGGTTGATTCGTGCTCAAAAACTCGTTTGAACACTGTTTCGAACCACACATGTAAAACTAGTTATTGAATTCGGTTTATGCAAATGTGTTAATAATTATGCTTGTTTGAACAATTTAATAAAGCATGCTATATATTTATTAAAGCAATTTTACATTTGTAAAATATACATATTATGCATTTACAATATTTATTGCATCTATTGCTACATATTATTTATTTGTTGAACAACATAATAATATCCGGTTTAATAATATTCTATACAGTCGAGGATGCCTGATTCGTACTATGTTTTTAGGCAAAGACTTGCAGTTACGCTTTCTCCAGGTAGTCAATTACGGATTGGATTAATTGATTTTTGGCTTTAGAAAATATTCTTCACTAGATACAGAAGTAGCCTGCACGATCAAATAATTACGTGCATTTGTGCAAGTCCAGAATAGCGTACAAGACCAGTATATATTGAATAAGGTTTATTGCAATATCGTTTATCACAAATTTCAACAAGTTCATCCCAGAAAGGATCTTTTTTTAATCATTTTAGGGATGGTTTGTTATTTCTGAAAGTGTTTCGGATTCAAGTATATTTTGAGAGCTCAAAGAGGTATGTTTAATTTGGTTAATAAATTGGTCAAGTGCGTTTTCTTCATCCATCTTATGAAGTTTAAATAAATAAGAAAAAATATTTGCAAATGAAAAAATCGCACATTTATATATTAAAAAAAGCAATTTTCATTATTTAATTTCATGGTAATTAATTAAAAAAAAAAATTAATATCGTCATAATATCGCAATTAACTTTTAATTAAAAGTCTATCTTCGTCATATTAGCATAACGTCATAATAATCGGCCAATCGAAAAAAGATATTTTTTGTCAATGCACGATAGTAAAAGTCAATTACTAATCAAGCATTTTGCTCATCTAACCGATTCCGAACTCAATTTGAGCAGGAGGAGTTTAAATATTATAGTAAAACTTATGTGACTACAAAAACTCGAGTTTAACTGGTTTGGGTTTCAAACAGGGCCGAACAGAGTTTGGATAAACAGGATAACATCCCTAGTATAAACGTATTCAAGCTAGAAATAAATTGGTATTTATTTCCATTCCAATCCACAATCATTCCCCAAACTGAATAGGTAGGAATCAAGTTCATTAGTAGCATTATAATAAGCTACTAAAACATAATTAGTATTTAACGCATATAATTTGATAGGGTCATAAAGATCCGAATTAATATCAAGTTTAGAAATGCATTAGTTTAGTGATTGAATTCCCAAATCAACATCTTGTTTAATTTCTGTTCCATTAGGATATAGAATTCTCAATAACAATGAATTTTGTAAACATATTGTTGTGTTTGATATTGTTTCATTTGATGTAAGTTTGTTAAAACCAAGGTTTTCATGAACTATACATAAAACGATGGTTCCATCATCATATACGATCGAGTTCCACACATGAGGTAATACATTTTCACCATATTTTACTTTTTCTACATATGTAAAGTTCGAAATATTGCTTACTGTTTGTCTAACTTCCAAAGATATAATTAAAAGTGTTACTAATTACATTAAAATTGATGCACAAATATTGTTAAACGATAATATTGACATCTGTGCTTATGCTACAGAAGCTTTAATATTACTGATAATGCATTAAAGCTTAATGACAGTTATATAATGAGATAGCTACAACATATTGTATACTAAACCCGATTTCTTATTACATAGCATAATTTGAAATATAAACACGACCTTTACAACTAAAAGTTATTGATTTCTATCAATAATTTTACTAAGATTATGTGCCTTTTTGGTTGCTCGAACTTTACGTGTTGGAATAATATGAGGATCAGCATTTTCTTTATCGCTGGTCTTTCGACGCTTTACTGATTCAACTTGCACTCTAATTTTTGAACCACTTTTTACACGTGCGAGTGGATCAACATTACGATTAATATCATAAAGAAATGATGTTAATGCAGGAATTGATTTATCTTTTGCTGCATTATATCGTTTAGCAAATTTTTCAAGAGCAATTTGAAGGTTCGGACCACAGTTCTCATAATCATGCTTGATCGTTTCAAGGAACAATTTGAAAAAAGTTGGACTACATATATAAATAAAATTTTAAATACGTTTTTAGAGTAGATATAAAAATAAAATATATGTACTCTCTAGTTAGATCAGCGTGTTCTTCTGTCTCCTGAGTCTTGCTATTATTATTAGGTTCTTTAGTTTTCTGGGTTTTGTTATTATCTTGAGGCACATAATTTAACAAAAGATTATTCTTTTGGTATTTAAGTTGGTTATCATTTACGTGAGCATGTAGCGATGCATAAAAAGATAGATCATATGACATATTCCTTTAAATTTTAAAATAATATGTAATACTATTAGATATTAATGCAATAATTAGATAAATAACTAACTCTTACTATATCCAATATATGCAAAAATTGCACGATCATATGGCATTAATGATTAAAAAACATTTAATAGCCCAATATGGTATTTGGCAGCTACCGCACCTTGATGTTTGCATGGTGCTCCAGATAATCCAGTAAAACAAGTGCATGTACAAATTTCGACATTGACAGTGTAAAATAGGTTAGTACCAAATTTTTGACTTGGAACCAAGTATTCTGTATCTATTTCAGATTGTTGAATTTCTGCTTCATTAATTTTGTTCCACCCAGGACATAAAAATCGTTTAGCAATTTGGAGGTGACCAGGATGACTATTTGCTAGTCCAAGTAATTGACGCTCATAAAATCGTTCCATACTTCCAGTAATGAATTGAAATACTTGAATGCTATTGTATGCTTGAGTACGTGCAAATATGATATCCTTTAATAGTCTAAAAGTGCGCTCTACATAGTTATTTGTGTTATTTCCACAAGTAAGAAGCCCAGAGCGAAATGATACTGCCCATAATTGGCGTCTATTCTAAAGTAATTCAAAGTGTTTTTGTAACTGTGGATACATAGAATAGTTGGCCTTTAATTCATTATAAAACTTCATCATTTCAATTTCTGTCTGTGCATATAAAATTTTTTTCATAATTTTCATTATTGATGCTCTATCATCTTTATTTATATTGTGTTTGGGATTATGTAACCAGCGCCAGAAGGCCTGGAGAACATGAAATACACACAATAACCGCTTTGACTGTGGCCAGCATTTTTTTAATGCATTTTGTTCAGCTCTCGAATCATCTGCAAGAAAGATCATTGGACCAGAATTGGATTCACGATTGAAAAAAGCATGTTGTGGGAGAAGTTCTTTTAGAAGATTAAACCCTTTTTCAAGAGTTATTTCGAGTTCATCAGAAGTTATAATAAGACCAAGAGGTAATGCACCTGCAATACAACTTGTATAAAATAGGGTAATAGATGTATTTAGTGGCTCAAAAGATGCTGATGCATCTACATAACAAAGTTCACTTGATTGCCTGATTTTCTCATGAACACAACTCATTAAGTTTGTAACTATGCACAAAATAAATGCATTTGATGATTGAGAATTATACTCTTGAAGTATTGCACGACCTTGTCCAGAATTATTATAGTTATCAACTTCATGTTTAAGATGCTGAAACATTGTTATACCATTTCGTCCACCAAGATGTTTATTACGATATTGCTGAAACAAATTTAAAACATACCCTATTTCAAAAAACATATAATCATTATTCTATTAAAGTTGTTTAATTGTTAATCTATTAACAAAATTTTTTTTTACTATAATCTGGATTTTGGGCACGATCTGCTAATAGTTCCACAAGTTCCTGATCATTATTTGAACGCAAATAAATCATATCTTCATAAGTATGTCTGGCAGTTGCTAGTGAGTGTCCATTAGCAAATAGTTCAAGATAATTATTGCGAACATCTTCTTTAACACGCTGGAAACTAAGAGACTCAGCTGAATAAATCACGTGATTATATGTAAATTTAATGCTAACTTCAAGTGGGTGAGTAGTTTGAAGTCGCCAGCGTTCAAGTCGAAGATGAATTATAGCTGTACACTCTGTATTTCGTGCACATAATGAATTAGCATTTTTTATTATAGGACTCACCTGTTTTTGCTTGACCATATTACTGTGAATACAATGGCGTAGTTCACGATGAATAACTTTTTTTCCTCAGATTTGGAAGCCCTTTGTTTTAGGCATTGTAGTTTTTGATATTTCTTCATATTCAGAAAACCACTTCAATATCATTAACATTAACAAAAAAGTCGATTTCGAATTGATCAATTGAGAATCCTTCCGGAGTAACATAATTAGGAAGTTGTTGAAATTTAGATACTATATAGTTATAATTTTGTGGAAGAATAGGTACAACATTTTCCGGCAATGATTCTACTAATTGTTCTGATGATATATTATTTCTCAATTCCATATCAGATGACTGTTCCATCGTGTCATGTGTCGAAGCAAGATTTAATGATTGAGGAGCAGCATTTTCCAGCAATGGTTCTGCTAATAGTTCTGAAAATGTAGGTATATTTGATATTTCTATATCATGAGACTGTTCCATCATATTATGTGTTAAGGAAAGGTTTAACAATGTATGATTTTGTAAAAAAACCGATGCAACATTTTTCGGCAATGGTTCGGGTATATTTGATATTTCTATATCATGTGACTGTTCCATCATATTATGTGGTAAGGTAAAATTTAACGATGTATGATTTTGTGAAAAAACAGGTGCAGTATTTTCCGGCAATGGTTCTGAAAACGTAGGTATATTTGGTATTTCTAGATCATAAGACTGTTCCATCATATTATGTGTCAAAGCAAGGTTTAACGATGTATGATTTTGTGAAGAAACAGGTGCAGCATTTTCTGCTAAAATGTAGGTATATTATTAGACATTCCTACGTCAAGTGACTGCTCAATTATATTGTGTTAAAGCAATGTTTAACAATATAAAGCTCAAACAGTAACTATTGAGAGATATAGCCTAGCTCAGGATATGCCTTTACTATTTGTACAAAGTCTTGTGACAACAATAACACTATTGCAAATTTCTTGGGTCTTGTGCTATGGCAGGTATGTATGTTCGATTTATTTTTATTTCTACATTTAGTAAGAAGAGTTAACCTTTTTTTTTTTTTTTTAGCCTTTATATCAATTTATCATTACATCATATTTATGTAATTTAAATTATATGTATAAATTTAATTTACATTTGAAACTTATAACGTATCATTATTATATAACACATTTATTTATTACTTGCGTATATTCTATTTTACTATACTTATACTTTCATATATTATATTAATTCTAAAGCATTAAAGTATTAAAAAATTAAAATGCTAAAGCATTAAAGTATTAAAAGGTTAAAGCATTAAAGCGTTAAACATCAAAGCATTAAAGTGTTGAAGCATTAAAGCATTAAATGTTAATACATTAAAGTATTAAAGCGTTAAAGTATTAAAGCAAAGGATTAAAGCGTCAAAGCACTAAAGTGCTAAAGCATTAAAGTATTAAAGTGCTAAAGTGCTATAGCTCTATGAATTAGTTATACAAATGGTAATATGTCTTACGGTAATTCATTTCCCTGTCCAGAAATACAAAAACCAGCTCACTTTATAACATAAAATGTAAACAATTTAAAGTTTTTATATCTATAGCGAAGATATACACATATCATTTGCTATTTACTGCATTTGATACATCAACGAAATTGAAGTTATGGGTATTTAATAATACTCATATAGAATTAATAATAAATGAAATAACATTTAATCAATAAAAAAAACCCACAATTTTTTACTTCTTTCTTCGGGTTTAAACCTCTCAAATGATCGAACTACCCATATAATGTTTAATTTATATTTAATATATTGAGAATCAAAAGTGCGGTCTTCTAATTACGTGTTTTATTGAAAAAGAATGAAAGTTTTTCGCTTTAGTCTTTAAATGCATTATTAATTATGTGCTGTCAAAGGAAAACCTGCCATCAGACTTTTAATTATATTTTGTCCGTCTTTAGAAAATCTAGATTTTCCAAAGAAGCTAACAATATAATTGAGGATTTTCTTTGACGGTATTCATAAATGTACATGGGTGCAGGTTACACAAATATGTAGGGTATATGCATGATGTAGATCACGTAATAAATGATCGACAAAACCTGGCACAGATTTTTTGTTTGCGGATGAACACTAGGTAGTAGAAAAAATTCCACCACGGGTCACCTGAATGATAAAAAAATTTTATAGTCGAAAAAGTAAAAATTGCGATAAAATTACGTAAAACGTTTTTTTTTTTTTTTTTTTTTTTTTTTTTTTTTTAAAATTAGATTATAAAATTTTTTTATTACTCAGTTGACCCGTGTTCTACTTGCGGGTGACCCGTAGTGGAATTTTTTCTACTATCTAGTGTTCACCTGGGTTACCCGGGTGACCCGGGTTGGGATTTTCATGACGGGTCTGAACACTAATTCATACAATTACTGGCCTATTTGGTATACCCTTCTTAATCTTATCAAATCATATTCTCTCAATATTATACTCACAAAGTGCAAGCATATAGCAATAATGAATACAACAATAAAGCTGATAAACTTGCAAAAAGCCATTTCTTCTCACCTATTCTAGAATTTTAGCCCTATAATATTTATAACTCCTCTTTTACTTTTATTTACAAAAAACATAATATTGAGCAACCAACACGTCGTGCTATAAAAATATCTATAATGCACATACTATTGCTATATGGTCCTCCCAACACAGAATTCAACAAATTATTTCCCTTTCTCAACAAATTGATTGGAATGCAACCTGGCTATACCTCAATCACAACCACAAGCGCACATATAACTATACTAATTTTCAACTTTGTTCTCAAAAATCATTCTGAATTAAATGTATGCTACATATGCTTCCTACCCTTTCTTATTTTTTTTCTACAAATCTTTCTCTTCAAATACATCCGACTTGTATTATATGCAATCAAACAGATCACCAACTCCACTAGCTACTTTGTCCAGATTCAAACAATATATCAACTATTATCCAAAATGCAATCAAAAACTTTTCCTTTTCAGACTTATCAGACATAACATCCAATGAACTATAGCAACTATATAACTACTGTTTCTCTCCTACACAATCTATACCCTTTAATACTACAACTTTTTATACTACAATTCAGGGATTTATCTCTATATCACTTATCAACATTGTATCTCAATATACTTCCTACAAAAATGCATCTAATACTATTGTTAAACTTCTCTTGCTTATCTCACAAAAAATTCATGAACAGTTATGGAAACCATACTGTATAAAACTTGCAAACTAGAAATCTTCACAAAACCTGTTACAACAACCTTCTTACTCTACATCTACTAAACCTACACGCACATTTTCACACAACAAAGCTTTATATACCTATAATTGTATATGTGGTCTACCAGACCAATTACATGAAAACAATACAAATACTTGCCCACCTTTTGGGCTAGCACTTAGAAAAATAGACATTTGGTCATACAATTGGATCAAATATAGCTTTTCTACTAACTCTATTCTCTACATCCAGATCTAGATGAGTTTTAACCACTCTAGTAGGTTTAGGTTGCGGATAATTTAAATAGAATTAGTTTATCTATAGTCTGAGTCTTAATTCTTGTATATAATAATTTGTAATTTGAGAAACCCCATAAGGAATTTTACACATTTTATTAATAAAGATAAAGGCAAAACCTCACCTGAACAACAAAAAAAAAAACAATATTCATTGCATATATGCAATTGTTTATATTCAATACAATTGTTCTTTTTTTTTTTATTAATATGGTTTATATTTTTATAATTAAATGTATATGAATAACAATAAATTAGTCTTTAAACTAGAATCTAGAAAGAATTAACCTTTTAACGACTCTAAATTAAGAAATAAAAAATTCAAGTGGGTTTGAATTTTTATAATATATGTTAAAGAATAGGTAAATAAAAATTTCTTTAGTAATTTTCTTTTATTCATATTTTAAAAAAAAGGTGCTTTTTTTTTTTACAGAATAACGTGTATAGTAGATATTCATATGTATCATTTTATCGATAATCACTTCATTACTTTACTGAACACTCCATCACACAACATAATTATTAATATATAACAATGACTGATAATTATAATTATTGTTAAATATGAAATGATATATATCTTTGTTGGCTAATGATATTCATTAACAATTGAGAACAAACGTGAAAATTTCAAAAAATTTCAATATTCAAATTTTGCTAACCTTTTTCAAACGAGTTAAAGCAAAAAAATTTTTTTTAAAACAATTGAAATATACAACTACATTGGTCTATTTCCAGATAAGTTATCTATTATTATTATAACAATGATTTATAATCAGTATGACATACTTTCTAAGTCAACTAACCTATTTTTGGGCAAAGTGTTTGTCCTTTATTGTTATATAGAATCTTTGCTAGGAAAATCACCCTTTGAGATTTTCTGATTGGACGAATTCAGACCAACTTAGACCAGAATATTGGTTTTTATTTACATGTAAATCAGCCATTATTTTATTGATTCTATAGTTTATTTAATAAATTATAGAATCAATAAAGTAAAAACTAATTTACATGTAAATAAGAACTGATATTCTGGTTAAGTTGGTTTGAATTTCCCAATTAGAAAATCTCGAAGGGTGATTTTCCTAGCAAAGATTCCATGTAGCAAAAATAAAATTATAATTCAATGGAGTATGTGTTATAGTATACTATATAGGGTAATATAATATTTTATATTCAGGAAAGAAGCTTTATAGTGTCTTTACAAGACCTTGGTCTTGTATATAGCAATTTACACATCAGCAAAAATATATATGCGTAAACTTGTGCAAGTTTTTACGATATGTAAGAAAATCGTAAATTTATGTAAAATTTAGCGTAATACTACGTAAGTCTTATGATATATAAAAAAATCGTAAATTTACATAAAAATTTTATGTAAATTTATGATTTTCTTATGCACTGTAAAACTTGCATAGTTTTACACTAAACCTTTTATGTAAGTTTACGATTTTCTTATATATTGTAAAAACTTGCGAAATTTTACACTAAATTTTTTACAATTTTTTTATGAACTATAAGAAATCGTAAATTTATAATAAATTTCTTACATAAATATTCAAACCCTTTCGAAATATTTTAGAACCAGAAAACAAGCTGGATCAATAGATCTATATGGATTGCACATTGAACTAATTTTTCGAAATAGTTCGAAATAGTTTGATAAAGTTCAAATTCTGTACTACAAGATCAGGTTAGATCTTTTGTTTATAATTAGATCTTCTATTTTGTTTTTTTTCACTTTTTTGTTTTTTATTTTTTGTTTTTGTTTGTTTTTTTTGTTGTTTGTTTTTTTTGTTTTCATTTGTTTTTTTTTT